>DWLI01000752.1:0-18845 GCA_018249915.1 Cecropterus dorantes dorantes | reverse complement strand
TGATCCATCTATTTTCAAGAGAGTGATATATCATTATCGTTATAACTCAAAAATGTACTTATGTATAACTTCTTTGTAATATTATTCATATGACACACAATGAATAAAAAAGAGTAGTATCCTCTTAAATCACTCTTTAATCACAGTATTTAAAATTAAAAACCACAAAATATATTCCTTAGAGTAAATATATACATACCAATGTCATCAAACACATATTGAAGTAAGGCCGGCATCGCATGGGCGTTGTCTCTCGCCGCCGCTATGAGTAATCGCAGGCCTCCGCAGTGACGCAGCCGCGCCCGATTCACAGAGTCGCCGCTGAGATGCGAGAGTGCTTTTGAAGCTCCGTCTGGCCATAACGAAGATTCTAAAATCATATCAAATAATACATATAAAGATCAAATTCGTGCAAATATGGATTAGCATTAATACAGATTTTTTATTTGTTCAGAATTGGTTACAGACTTAAAATATAATCTTCAAATGCTTTGAATTGCACTGCTATAGCATTGAGCCCCTTTTCAATGAACCTTACATATAAATCCATCACTTAGCACCTGCACATTATACAAAAGCCATTAGCATATTAGACATCTAATGTGCTAACGTTATAAGAGAATATACAAAAAATAGAGATTATGTAAAGTTGAGATTACCTGAAAATTTTTCTAATATTCCAACAAGACATTCAACAAATCCAGCAGTACCCAGGAGTGGCCGGCAAGTAGACAGATAACAAAGATTCATAAGACATTTCAAAGCTAAACTCTCATATGTACTGGTTAATGCTACTAAACATTGATAGCCTCTGCCATCACCTTGGATCTGTGGAATAAAATATACCATTTATTATGTAAATATGTAAAAATACATAAATTAAACATTTTAAATTAGATAGATAGATGAAAACGATAACATACTTCTTGTCCATCTCACATAGCTCTGTTATATTTTAATAATAATATAATGTCATTATAAAGTTACTTTATTATTAAATAAAATAACTTTATAATATAATTATTACAAAGTGACAAACGTTCAGTAATTAAGATATTGCTCTTTATTTATTTCCATTCATAATATATTGCAATGAGATTGAAAAGGGCAGTACTTAAAATTTGCAGTAGCAAAATTAAAGTGTCGAATTTGTGCTATAAAAGAAAAAAACACAAATGTTTCTTCCTTTTATTAACTGCAATTTAAGAAACTCCTTAAAATGCAGATATAATGTTGTTATTTCTATAAAAAAATGCAAATTTCGCATCAAGTCCCTTTTATCATATTGGGCAATACTGCCCTCAGAAGAGCAAAAGCTGTATCTTCCACAATAAAAATAAAAAAGCGTTTTTATGTTTTTTTGGCTTAAGATATTATACACCTTATGATCTAAGCCAAATGAGGGTAAGAAAGTTTAAAGATATTAAAAAACTAGTTTAAAGATATCCTTTCTCTCAATTTACTACGCAATACAAGGATACGACTTTCACATAACATTAATTTTCTTGAAACACACTTCAAATGAGATGTACTGCTATTGTGCTTCTGAGAGCAAAATATATCATTGTTTTTTTGTTTAATTTGCCGATAAATTAGTGTAGAGTGTATAATACCTGTTCAGCACAATGAGGGTTAGCATATGTAGTGAAATAGCCTAAACATTTCAATATTCCAGTGATCAATTCTTCTTGAGACTTTTTCGGCCGATCTGCTACTTTATCTTGATTTGAAGATTTTATTATACCAGCAGATTCACACTCCACTGTGAGCAGGACAGATACAGTGCGCACTGCATTTAGACCTAACATCTCATCCCTTTTATCAATTACCATCCATAGTTGCCTGTAACATAAGGATGCATTTACCTTTAGTAACTTTACTGTAAAATATGCATGTGAGTTTTTTTTTTATTCAAATCTGTTGGTTATGTGTAAAATTACAATGTTTTGGTCTTTAAGATTTTATGTTAATTACAAGATGAGACCTCATAGACTTTATAATCATTTTGATATTTCAATTATAGTGAGTCAGTCTGATATTTCAAGTCAACTTAGAACTGTTTAATAACAACAGAAACAAAAAAATGTATATGTCTGTAATAATTGTCTGCTCTTGTAGAAAGAGACATATGGAAGCCAAATTTTATGTACAAAGAGTATGAAATTTTACCTAATTGCCCTCACAGCCATGGCTAGAGTGGGATAAGAAGTGTTCTTATCTCTTTTTTCAATGACATTGATCAGAGCCATCACAGCTCCATGTGTGTGTAAGCCTTCAGCATTAACCTGCTTCTGTGCTAAGTTACCAACCAGACGACAGGCTCTCCCAATAATACTGTCTCGGCTCACAGTCTGTAGTATGGTGACCAATGGTCCAAATATATTTAACCTGCCCACCTGGAATTTTTATTTTACAAAAAATATTATAAGTATTGATAAAAATTTAAAGGTATGTTTCATAGGATTTTTTTATAATAATAAAAGACTACCATTACATAAATCTACATACTTTAGAAAAAATATATTATTATGTATAATAGTAGTCAAAACTGAACCATGATTAAAACAAAATACTTTACTTGATATTAATTAGTCTATCATGAATAGTTTTCCATAAAATATATTTTAATTTTGCTAAAATGCATAATTAGAAAACAGCTTTTATCTGCTACAAAACATAGATGACTAAAATAAGATTGAAATGGCTAAGCTGCGTTTAGAAGCAATAACACATTTTTTGACATAGAAATATGACATTGTTTTTATAATGTGTTTCACATTGTATGTACTTATCATAAACAACTATGATTATTTTAAATTTATGCCAAATTTCACAATACACAATAACAACACTAAGTTTTTGTGGAAGAGCGTACTACTCTTTTGATATTAGTAGTTCTATCTTTTCTTCTTTCTCAAACTAAGCATATGTCAAATATTCAAACTTTAAGCCTTCAATAAACAAAATATTCTGTATTGTACCAGAATTAATGGAAAAATAACAGACGTGAACTTGAAAGACAGATCCAACTAAAAATATAACTTTGTAAACTCACCAGTAAACTACTTTCTTCTTCTAAACATACGTTTCCAAGTATACTTAGAGATATATCTAGAATCCTTTCATTAGGCTTACGCAGATGTGGCACTAAATAGTCTAAACCTCCGCAATCTCTAAAAAGCTTTATGCCCTTTTCATTAGTAATTATTTTACTCTTTATCCTAATTAGGGCTTCCTGAATCCGCGATGATGAAGTTGATTTGAGCCCATCCAGGACTGACTTTATCTGATGTTTATCCATATTTGAAAATTGTTAGAAATTCTAAAGTATTTTCAATTTATTTCAATAAATAAAAATAAGATTTTTGAAATGTCGTCCGCAACTTCAATTTGTTGTCATTTTTGACGTTAATCGATTTTCATGTAAAAGATTAGTATTCTATAAAAATAGCATTGTTTCTTGCCGATTTGTTACTTTCAAGTTCGACGGACTTCCTTTTTAATATTTAAGGCTAACATTAAATGCTGGCATAAAAACTAAGGTTACAATTATTTATTGTAAATAATATTGCAACGAATCATTTCCGTATTATAAATATTATGTTTTAGGTATTGAAGTTGGTTTTAACTTTTATTTATGGGTAATTTATTTACAGATCTGGCAACATTATTGGAAGAATACAGATTACTTAATATTAAATAAATCATTTTATAGAGAAAATTAAATAAAAATAATAAAAAACCGAAAAGATATTTACTTAAACATTGTGTTTATTATCTGAAAATGAATATTGTTTTAACATACAATTTATAATTCTATTCCGAGAAAATATCTATGTCTCAGCCTAAAGTTTTGATTTCCATTGACTTACTTACAGTTTACTCATGAAGCGAATTAAAAAATAAATGAGATAAAAAAAATGCGTTTGCGATGACAGAGTTTCTGATACGTTTTTTACATTGAGAAGTAGTAATAAAACTGTGATTGCTGATTATTGTAACATAAAATTGTCATGAAATCGTTTTGTGAGAGATGAGCGTCTTCGGAGATTTCCAGCGTGTGTGGGTGCAACGTTTTCCAGAGAGTGCTTTGCCAGCCGCTTGGGAAGAAGATGTCAGGGCCAATTTGGCTAAACATAAACAGAAAGTGGCTATACTTAGAGAGGAGCTGGAGAAGGAGGAGTTTTACGTGGAGTACTTAGAGACGTTGTTGTCGGATGTGGAGAAGCATAAGGCGACGTCCCATGGCAGCAGGGGGACACCGCCGTCGGGCGCTGGCGGGGACGATAAGACTGCAGATATCAAACAGGTAAAATCTTATCGATACGTGGATTGGTATCCGTAAATCTAGATCTAATTAATTGTAAACATCCAATGTTTTTATTAGTATACTTTATCTTTGACATATATAATTTAATAATCTCTTATACATTCGACAAAACTCTGTCTTATTGGAATACATAATAGTATCATTTGTAACATATTACAGTAATACAAATGTAAATACAGAAATATTATGATAACAGTAGTAGTCATGTGTGCATAATGAATTTATAGCTGTAACAGACCTAAATCACTCATTGTGCCTACATAAATAGTTTATTATGCCCTATGAATCATCCTAATACATACAGGCTAGGCATATTACTATTCTAAGAATTGTTGGAGGTTAATTTACTATTTGGTACACAATGATCAATAATAAACTCATACATAAATGCAGGAAATTTGTGGTTACAGAAAGAATTTGGTTAAAAACTAATTAAATATGGCCTGCTTCCTGTTTATATTTGCTATATGAATTGACACAAGCAATAGTCATTTATAGGGATCTAATTATAATTCTTCCTTATTTTTAAATTTAGTTCTCATGAAAGTGTTGCTGTTGTCTTTAGGTGTTTATTCTGAATTTGCTTCAACTATATAATATTCAAGGGCATGTTGGACATTAGTTTGTATTGGAGTTGATTCAGTGCCTTTTCTGCTCAAATAAAATTTGGACCTTAATACATGTATGAGTTGTTTTTTCTTTAAAGTTCAACCAAATCCAAAATTGAAATAATATAATACTTATGTGAAACTTATAATTTTTTTAACAGCATTTCTTTTATTTACCTACAATGCATGTATGCTTTCATTGTTTTTTTTTTCCATTATTTGTATTAAAATTTTAGGAATCCAACACTGATTCATTGTCAAAGAAAAGTGAAGTGAGTTTGAGTAGTAACAAGAGTGATGATTCCAACGAAGCTGACTGTGAAGAGGTGCATCTCAGGAACAAGCCGGCACACCTCGCAGAACGTAGTTCTGTGAATCAGTGTATCAATGAACTGTCATCCAATTTGGCAGTGGAGGCAGCTCGGAGACGATGTAACAGCGAGGTGGTCCAAAGAACTGATATTGATGCTGATAGTAATGGTATAGTCACTTGATATATATTTTTCAATTTATGTTTAAGTTTCCTTATGAAACATTATAATAATAATGAGCAATTTTGAGAAGTTAAAATAAAAAAATTAAGAGGTAATTGATCTGTTTGTGGTTACTCTCTAGAAACACTATGAATGCCCAATAAGAGCCATGTTAAGCTCTGTTTTCTTCTGATTTGAAAGGTGTGGCAAGGGTGACCCACTTGTCTATGCTGTTCTTATGGGAATAGCAACATATTGGTGCGAGACCAAAAGTAGGGCACTAATTTTATGTGGCTTTAATACAGATGGGTTATCATGGATGGCATGACATTTGCTACTATATTTTATGAAACAGAGTTTATTTCTCTTTTCTTTCTTTCTTTCTAAGTATCTCAATTTCTACTTTTATTATTATTAAATGTTTATCATAACAGTAGGTGTAGAAACAAGTCCAATCCAAGCTAAAAACCGTCCAATGTCACAAGCTGGTGATTTTGTAACAGTCATCGAAGTCAATGGTCTGAAGCTAGCTGAGAATGCATCAAAGAAGTCCGAAGAGTCCCCACAGTCATCTGAAAGTAGTTCCATAGACCCAACCACAGCTGCCAAAAAGAAAGTGCCACCTAAGTAAGTCTACCTTTGTTGTTTTACTTCGATGTTTGTACAATAATACAAAATTTAGATTATTAAGGAGTACATATTAAGAAGATTTTTTTAACAATGAGGATGATCATAGTAACAATTTAATACTGTATTAAAATGATCGTTGTTAAAATGTTATGGAATTTGGAACAATGGAATGGATATTAACCCTATTGAGTATATAATAGGAACTGAATACATTTTGAAAGTGTTATTTTTGAGCAGGATTTTGAAGTATAAATTTTAGTTGAGGTCTATAATATTTTTAACATAAAGCCAAATCCCACTGCACCTGTGAAACAAAATAATTCTTTATTTATTACACCATATACTTTTAATCGAGCCCTCTTTAATACAAGGTTACTATAAGCAATGGTACATCACACATACATTTATTATGCACCTAATCTTAATTTAATAATCATTAACACCTAAATGACTACTCTATTTCTTTCATCTCTATCTCTATATCTCTATTGCTCTTTAGTAATTTCCCATATATCTAACCAGACCACCACCAAAAGTGTTCAACAAGCGAGGGGCATCCTTGCCGGAGTCTGGTTTTCCTGAAGACAGTCCACCTTCGTCTTTGGGAAGGAAAATACGCAGTGCCGATTCGCGAGAATCGATTGCCAGTCGAGCATCAACACCTTCTATTAGTGAAAGGGTATGTTTATCACATTGATTTCATTCAATATGTTTTTAATATAGTATAATCATGATATGCAGTTTTAATTTCTATTTGTCGATATTTGGACCCAGGTTGTGGTCATAAACTAATAATTTTGTATCAATTTCGGGATAATATTAGTCTATATTCAAAATTTTTCCTCATTTCATTTGAACTTTTATGAATTGTTCTATATCTATTTGATATTGATAAAGATCATTGACTTTTTATTGCACTTGGCCTATAATTATGCTTTGTTTCAGGTTAAAAGTTACGAATCAATTAATTCTTTATCATCCGAACGTAAACGTTCTGGTGGAGCGGCAACCCCACGCTCCATTGATGAAGAAGTTACTTCAACCACGCCAGACTTGGCGGAAGGCACAGATGACAAATCAGCTCATATATCGTTAAAAAGCATACCCGCCGCAGTGCCTACTAGTGAAGATGAACCTTATTATGACCAAGTGCCTGTGGACATAAATGATGGCGAATATGTCTATATACAAGCAGGTCTGAATTATGATGTAGTAGAATGAGTATAGTGTGTAGTATCTTAGAACATTGTTAAGATGGTGTGTGTGTCTGTTTGTTACTCGTCAGATTTACGTGAAATTTTGCATGGATGTAGCTTATTTATCTGGTCAATATAGGCTACTTACTTTAATTTTAAATAATTAGATAATATCAAGAAATATTAAACTTTGGATGGACTATGCGAGGTTTAAATTTTTTTTACATCCATTAAAATTAAACTCCAACTGTTAGCGAGTAAACCTAAGTTTTTGTCCCGTAGTGAAGCACAGGTACTTCAGCTAGACTATTTGTATAAATTTTTATATTCGCTACATGAATCGTTTATATAACTTAGCATAGTTATTTCGGTTAGTGTATATAAAAGTGTAAGCTATATAAAGAACGTGTTGACCGTGTCAGGCGGCGCGGGCTCGAGCGCGGAGGACGCGTCGAGCGGCACGAGCACGCTGCCGCTGTCGGGCTGCGCGCCGTCCGCGCCCGCCGCGCCCGACTCGCCGCCCGCGCCCACCGCGCCCAACTACGTCAACATACACTACTTTATACAGTCAGTATACTACATTATACTACACTATGTTATCATTCAAATATTAGCCGAACATGCATAAAAAAGAAGTTGATTTACATAAACATTAAAATAAGCTCTTTCCTTTGAGAAAAACGAAACGGTTTAGAACATTCTCTTAGAGAGTAGATCATTCATGATGAGAACAAAGAATTCTTAATAATATAGTTCTTAAGGATATGTGAATTGTACTAATTCACGATTGGACAAAGTGTAGGATCGCCTGACCTCTAACTCCGTGCCTAACTATGCAATATTAATGGCTTGTCAAATAAAGACATATTGATATAGGATCCACATAGCAGTTGAATTATTTTATATCAGTATAAAATATATCAGCACAGAAACAAATATAGTGTAAACGAGCCTATCTCTAATAGTGGTATTGGAAACAGCCTTTCCTATACCACAAGATGATTATGATAAACTAGTTAAGAGTAAAAAGAACAGTTAGTATACTACAGGATTTTAAAAACGACTAATTTTTATATTAATAAATAAATATCTATGAAAACTATTATAATAATTATTATAATTTCCAACAATAAAGTTTGCAAGATTGAGCGTATTTTGTTAAAGTATTCGCATACTTCTCACATCTCGTATATGACACAGATATCCAACTTATAGACGCATCTTGGTTTAATAAAATTTATACAAATGTAAATCACATGGTAAATTCGCAGCAAGCAATTGTAGTTTTTACCGCACTGCGTCATTTTTTCTTTTTAACCCGGTTAAAGCAACTATGTGGTGACCAAATAAATGATTCCAACAATGGAGCAATTTATTACGTTAATTTGTACACGTAAGTTTCGGGAAGGAAGTGACTCTTTAGGTGTAATTAGTAATATTTTACTCAGTTAATATTGTTGTTGATATGTGTCGTTCAAAAGAAATGGTTATATTAGTATAATATATGAGCAAACACTTTAATATCGTTATCACTTTATAGTTGCTTGTATATAATTGAATTTTGAATGCTATATGTATATACTTCATGGCATGATATAATATTCTACTTTTTCGATAGGGATTTATAAATTTTCTACAAAGACTGTCTTTTGTAGAAAATGTTTTAAATGATTCATAGAAGTTAATAAACTACTAGAATATTTATTTAAATACATAAGTAAACAGTACTTTTATTATTTTCAAAAGAAGTTACTGCGTTCGTAAATATTTTTATATCGCATAGACATTTTAGACATATGAAGAATAGACTAAAATATTAGAATTTTATTTAAAGAGTAATACTTAATTATTACTAGTTTGCCTTTCAAATTTATAAATTAATTATTATGATACGACATTTGTAATATATAATTTTCATGGTAGCGTCATACCTTGGACTTGCCGAATTTTGTAAACGATATGAGCGTACAAAATTGATGTTTGGTATGTCAGACAAGGGGGCGAAGGCGCGGAGGCGAGCGAGACGAGCTCGGAGGCGGCGGAGTGCAGCGACACGCCGCTGCTGCTGCGGACCATCTCGTCCGACACCGAGGCCGCCACGCCGCCCGTGCTGCGGAAGCTGCAGCATCAGGTAACACACGGCTTAAATCATAGATGCTCCTCACTAATTTATAACGTTATTATGATTTTTTTATACTTAAACTTGTCACTTACACTCAATTACATTACTTACGTACATTATTAACTTATCTTAATCAATTATTTTTGTTTTATAATTTAAAAGTAGTAAACGAGCTTGCAGTCCTGATAGTAAGTGACCACTGTCGCCCATCGACATGTGTAAGCAAATTCATATAAAACAGAGATTTTATCTAAAGATACAAATGCCTCATATCAAAATGAGTCGGCAAACATAACCTTCCACCGAAACGCATGAACTGCTTCACGCTAGACACAGGCGTGGCGGTGGTGCCTCTCCGGTCGAACCATACCTTAAATTCTTGAGTTATCTAATTTTAGAGCAGTTTGTTATCTCAACTTAAACTTTTAAAACTATGAAATCATGCCAATTCATAGGTACGAAAGTCTCATTATCTTTTAGAAAACTTTTATAAATGTGTTGTGCTTTTTATAAAATTGAATTAATATAACTTAATTGTACTTCTGAATTGTTTAAGAGGTAAGCTTAATGCTATAAATCCACTTCAAGATAACCCTTTCTACACTAAAAATGGTCAATTGTCAATACCTAGGGTTTCATATCCCTCCATTTTGTCCTGTGTCGTGGATACTATTGACAGAACAGAATCTATACTCATAATTCAGATGTCTGGCTGGCTGGGGATCTGGATTGCAGTAGATTATTAAATAGATTTGTTTATATTATTATTAGACACGGAATAACATAGGCGAAATAAAACAGCGAGACCGCATAATCATACGTTCCCAGGCTTAACAATTTAACACTCGATTTGCAACAAAATTCGAAAAATTTTGGAAGGAAATTCTAATAATTAAGTAGATAGTCAGTCGAATAGAGGATCTGACTTAGTTGACCCGTTCGCCGCGACGTTGGGTCACAATTGGGTCACGAGAAAATGTTATATTTCTATAATAATTTAAGTATATGTATGTGTAATTAGGTCGAATTTGATATTTGGCCAAAATTTATAAAGGAAGATTCGTATGCATTAATTACTGATAATATATTGATGGCATGATGAAAAAATACTAGCTCACAATTTAGTATTCATATAACATTAAGTATACCCGTACAAATATAATTGTTTGGTTGTATTTTTATGTTTTGTAGCAACTGTCAGTGCAAATGGTAAGAATTTTAGTTCAAAAAGCCAGCATAATTAAAAGTGTTTTTATTTTACATCTTAAATGGTGTCATGATGTTTACATAAAAGATTTCCATATGTTATTCTGTAATAGTGTCTGTAAGTACGAATAGCGATTACCTACTCATTGGACGACGAAAAATGTCACGTACAGATTACTTTGTTGTAATCCTTAATTAAGTAAGAGCAAACGAGGCTCCCATAAGCCTTTTTATAGTACTGGCTACGTAATTAGTATGATACGTTATCTACAAGTATATTTATTTTTGTTTTGCCTATATTTCCATCATATCATTGAATACAGTGAGAACCTTGGGTGCAGTTATTAAAATTGTAGATGTATTTATAAAAATCAACTAATACATAAAAATAAGATGGTGTGTGTCTGTGCTACTGATCCGATTTATATGAAATTCTACAAGGATATATTATTATTTAACTGGTCAGTCTATATTTATTGATTTAAAAAATTTTAGCTATTTAAAGATGGCCACTATTTTAGTGACGTCATTACAACTTTTCGTTTCAGACCTTCATAATTCTATTTTAAATAAAAAGACAACGCTAAAAAATAGCAAACCTTTGATGGCCTATACGAGGTTAACATTCAATTTTCTTTCCGGAAGCACTTTATAACTTATCGTTTACCTGCAACGAGTGGCCAGTAAAATCTAAATTTTTGGTTACGTAGCGGAGCACGGGTATTTTAGCTAGTTTATCATATGACTGTATCAATACTTTAAGCGTATATATATTTGTGTATTTTGTACCAGCTTTGACGTATTAAAGAATTGTTATTTTCCGAGAACGAATCTGGTTAATACGATCTACAATATAACCTACATGTCCAGCCGACCGGATGCATAATTCCGTCGTGCTTGAATTGCACCCACACGCAAACTAAACAAAAACATTTGTATAACGGTATAAAGTGTCGCACCAACGCTATTCACCGTTACAAGATAGATCAGTATTAATCGATGTTACATATGCTCATTTGTATTGAACTTTCGTTTTGGATTTGTTAATTTAACTTTTTAGCTTCAAACCGATGTTACATTTTTAAATTGTTGAGTACTAATAAGGCATGCCATAATAATATACCATTTTGCAAAGTGTTACAACCAGTGTAGTTCGACCTTGGAAGTACTGTCTCTAACAGTAAGCAGTTCATGCGTTTCGTTGGAAGAGTGTGGTTGCTCGCTTATTAGAGTAGCAACGAATCTATGATCGACTTCAGATAGAATCCCTGTTTCATATGAAGTTCCGTGGACAGATTTCCACTGGCGGCAGTGACCACTTAGCATCGAGTGAACTGCATGCTAGTTTGTTATTTCAGTCGGATAGAAAAATACATTTTTTTCTGACGACAATAAGCCAAATTGAGCGGTTAAGTTTCATACAACCTACTCGTTATTTCTAAATTTTTAATTGGGGCTGGTTAAAGTTCTAAAGTTAATATAAGAGTTTGTAACTTTTTATCTAGAATAGCTAATTCAAACAAATAGATTCAATACATTGATCAGTGTACAATGACGTGTATAAGTCCAATGCTGGATAATTGCAATGTCGTATACATGTGACGTGCGCACGAGAACAATGGGCGACTATCGCATATTTATGTTAATTGAATGAGAGATTACTTAACCACGCCACCTCACTTCCCGTATCTCACATACAGATAAGCATACGATTTTGTATACTCTATTTTACGTCCTTTATCTGTCATCTACTTTAAAGTTTTAAATATGCAGTAATTTTAAAGACATCACTGTCTTTAAATCAGCAATACAATCAACAATGTGAAACATTCTTCAACCATGCTCTAAAGCAATTTAATCGCTTAGTACTTAGCATAACTCTGAACTTAATCATACTCTACCATGAACAATAAATAAAAGTCCGATTAAAAATATGAATCATTTATTAAATATCCTTTTTAACAGGTTAACTTCTTTCTCATTATTATCAAAATCGTTGGTTTCGTTACTTAATGAAATTATTTTATTATAATTTTGCAAATCCAGTACTCCTAGTGGTCCTTTAAGGGAACATTTTCTTTCACTTGTAATTAAGTTATATTTGCAGAACTTCACTTCACAGTTATCGTTTTCACATAATGTGTAGTAACAAACGCCGTCAGCACAAAAAGAGTCTATATCTGATTTTAAGATCAAACTATTTGCCAAGATAGTTGCATGATGAATTAACTTTAATCGGATATAATTTAATAAAATCTGATCTATTCCTAACGGTAGAAACGAAATCGACTCCGTAATTTGTCCAGTTGTTGTATCTGAAAAAAAATAATAGTTAAAAAAAAAATGTTAACTTGTGTCATTTCGTTTTGTGAAAAAATTTCTAAGGAATAATTTGCTGTGATTGTAATAATATTTTTTATTAACTTATTTTCTTCTAGACTCAATATGAATTTTAATGTTTTTTTTGTTAGAATAATTACTTATTGTACTTATAGTTAGTTATTGTAAGTAGGATTTATACCGTTTTAGTTGTTAGTTTGAGTAGGTTGACTGATGACTTCAGTAACTGTTGACGATAAAACTGCTTCAAGTTCCAGTGGACGTTCATCAACAGCTTGATTTGGAGTAGTCGCAGTAGATGGCACCGATACAGCGTTTGTTGATTCAGGCGGCTTCACTGTTGTCCTACTTTCCTTATCTTGCTCCGTAGGCTTTGGCGTTGTCTCCGTGGCTTTTAGGGGCTTTTGAGATGTAGGATCTTCTGGTTTCGCTATTGTATTGTATTCTTTACATTCCCCATTCAAATCAGTGTCGTAAATATTACACGTAATGTTCACGCAACCGAACTTGTCACACCTCATCGTCGTACAAGTTTGGTCATTGCACCATATTGTAACGTTATGCCTTCCTATCTCTATGGTCTCGAACGATGTGTGCTCTGTCGGTTTAATAAGTTGATCGGATTCGGGCAATATCTCATTGCTGGAGCTCCACCATGTGAACGGATATGTTATCCAACCCCAAATTGTAGAACCGATCCCGCGGCCCTCATTAAAATTATCTGCAAGCGAGGTTAGTAGATTAAAACACAAGATTATTAGAAACCCACATTTATAAAATTTCGAATACTCACGTTCCACTGGCTTGCTAAAAACTCCGTGCACTTTGCACAATACTAGAATAACAACAAAATACTTTATAGTGAACATTCTAGCAGGTATGATTGCGACTGTTTCACCGGGGTAAATGTTTAAATAGTCCCATCTCGGCTTTTTATATGCCTCCGACTGGGTATGTCCCTATCTGTTGAAAGATAAGGCCCTTACGGGAATGTTTGTCTAATGAGTTACGAAGGAATTTATCAACAAATGATTTAATTATCCAGAATTATCCTGAGCTTTACTCGTTGCATGTGGTGCGCAAGACACGAACAAGGCAATGTTTTATGAGTTTATTAATATTTTTTTACGAGTCATCCAAAAGAAGGGAAATCTTTTTATATTGTTTTTGTGACACTAGGAACTTAGTTGAAAATTTTTCACATGTTGTAGAATTTTGACTGCGATTCTTCATGTTAACTTCACACAATACGCAATGATCTCTTATATTTGGACACGCTAAAAACCGACAGACGGATCTGTTTGTCCTGCATTCTGTAAGTATCTTCATCTTCTTCTTCGGTTGAAGCGACGCATACATATCGTTCATGTATTCTCTAATTTCATCCATTACATCAGTGTAATTCCATATAGTAGTATCATCTTTTCGAAAAAAATGGCTCCCTCTGAATTTTTTTCCAAAAGTTTCCATGATTTTCTTCAGGCTAAGGAAATTTCGAATCGGAACGTCTTCCATGTTGTATTCACCGTTTTCGGCAAACTTAATTATTTTTGGATGAGTTTTGTTTATCACTTTCCACGGAGTCAAGTAGAATTCTTTAGATTTCTATAAATACATTTGCATTTAAAAATAATTGCAAAATTATTAATATATATTTATTAATTTTATAAATATAGTTATATAAATGTATCTTAATTAAATAAGTGCGTTTTAATTGTTTTTTTTTTGTGAATATTATTCTATATTTATATCTAACATTGCTTACTTTTTATAAAGGTAATATTAAATGTAACTGTACTTACAGACGCTCGAATTTTAGTTGAAAGAATAAGATAAGGAAACGCAGCCATGGTTATTATTAACAAGTTTAATTGCATACGTACAGTGAAACACCAAACAAACATTGTAAGTGCAACAGAGTAAACTGTTTCTTATCATAGCTTTAGCTCTAAGCATTGTATGTTTATAAATCCGTAATGGTCTTAGCGTGTATTTTCCAAATAAGCGTCGTTACGTCATCTCTAAACAATTTTGTCGTTTTTTAAGTTTTCACAATGGCCCTTGCCTTTGAGGTCTTTCTTTAAACATTTTGTTTTCGTAAAGTGTTTCTTAACTGCTACGAAGGTGGTACATTTTACGTTGATACATATTGTTGCCTTTCCAAACACTTGACCCATCAGTTTGTTTTGTAAGCCGTCGATAAGCTCCGAAACAATGTCTAAAGATACATCTGTGCGTGACTCCATTGATATTGTGCAGTCTGTAAAACGTTTAAATCCCAATTATATTAAAAATAATAGTTTTTGAACAAATAATTACTTGAATATGCCCTAATATAAAACTCTCTATAATGAAAATTCTAATTTGATTAATATTAAATACAAACGATACGAAATGGTTTTCTCGCTCTTTAAAATAAATGAAAGATAAATTTACATTGTCATAGTTTTTGAAAGAGTTGACGGATTTTAATGAAAAAAGACTAAATGTTACTTCAAGATTTGAATTATAAAAATATTTTTAATTTATTAATTTAAATTCAGTCCTTCTAATTTAATATTATTTGTAAACACAACAAATCTAAAAAATATAGACATTTTTATGATTATCGCTCAGTTTTAGTATTAGTTTAACTTATAAGCTTGACTGTTTTGTTCGAAGGATTACATTTAATAATTATCTGGCCATATTCTAGGGCTAATCTTGAAAAATTGCCTAATAAGTTTTGTGGGAACTTCCATACATAAACTTTATTGTGGTGTAAATGTGTATTAACCTAACTAGATTTTACATTGTATAAGTTTTATATGTAATAATAACATTGATCGTGCACACACTACGCACGAGGAGGTTTAAAAATAACTTAAATACATGGATAGGTTATAAATAAAAATAATGTTATGAAACGCAACTTACCACTATTATTCGATCCCGCGTTGCAATGGCCTCTCTTATTAAAACGCTCTTCGGGAATACAATTTCTTTGAACATACGTTTTGTCGGCGCATTTTAAAGATCGGCAAAGTTTTTGGGAGCAGAACGTCAACACACCATTAGCATGTTTGCCAACAAGATTTATAAATATTGATGCTACTGAGTCCATTTCATCCCAGTTAACTTTGCTGAGCGATTTTTCCATATGGGTGTTGTTATTTAGATTCATAGTACATTTACTTACGTTTAAATTCGATTCATGAAGTTGTCCTTCCTTCGGGACTATCGTCATATTCATTATATTATTTTCATTAGGCCAGTATAATAAATCATTATCTACGAATACTTGCTGGTTATCTGTCTTGCCAGCTTCAAAATTGTTTTGTGATATATTTTCACTTTTTACCTTTGAAAGATTATAAGGTAATGTATTATTATCAATTATCGCAGTTTTATAAATAACACCAACTTCACGCTTGTAGCGTATAAATGTTGGCGACACAGTTACATTATTGGGTTCTGCTGATGTTGTATGATTTGTATTTGTAATTTCTTTTGTAGTAGCTTCTATATCAATTAAATTTTCATCGGTAGAAATGTTTACTAGAAGAGGTATTGTTGAATTTGTGTCATTATGGTCAGGAAGAAAATCTGTGTTATTTGCAGTGGAATTTGGGTCTAAAACTTGCGTTCTATTCGGTAATTTTCCTTTAAAGTCGTGATATGTATTATTAAAGTTGTCATAATCATAATGTTCGGTGGTTTGTAAATTTTGGTACGGATACCCTTTACTATGATGAAAAGATAAAAATTTGCTGCGATATTTCTTATTTTGATTACTAGAATGAGATTTCTTCTTCTTGTGCAACTGTGTTTTGTGAATTGGTGTAAAGTCATATTGGTATAGTTTAGATATCCCGTGAGTAAGAATATTCAAAGGTATAGGAAAGGCTAAAGAGGACAATGACATGTTCATGGGAGTGATAGCTTCATTAAAATTGTCGTCTTCAGGTTGTGTGGCGTTATTTATACTAAAATTCTCGTGCAGTTTTTTTAACACTTCATAAATTTTGGGCATTTGAATATCAATTTTAATTCGTACGTTTAAATTATTATCAGATATGTCACCAGTGTTTTCGTTTCGGTGCCCTATATTTTTATAGGCAGTGTTAGTCATAAAAGGGTTATCGTCGTTAGATGGTTTCGCTGGTTCAAAATATGATGTATGTGGTTTTCCAATCGGTATCAAGCATTGCTTGCAGTTACATTTGCATGGAAATTTATTATCCTCGCAAAAACATGACGAGACAATTGCATTGTTTTCAGGTTTGTGCATAAAACTTGGTAAATCGAACGCTTTATTTTCCTTCCAAATTATCTTATTAAACGTGGGTAGAGATTCTTCATGTGGTAAATGCAATGGAACAAATAAATCGTATGGATTGTTGAAAACCTTTTGTGGCAAGAACTTACTGAAATGGAAGTTATGTTCTCTGTCAAAGGAATGCACTTTCGGAAAATTTACTTTAGTAAACTTTTCATGGCGTACTAACGGAACCTTATTTTTGCCTTTAGTTTTTTCAAAGTATTGCACTCGTTGCTTTTGTGCTTTTTCTAAATGATTTTGATATTCCGACAATAAATTTTCAACTTCCTCGTCACTTTCGCTTTCACCATTTATTTTCTCGTCTGGTTCGAAATTCTAAAACAAGTTATTGTTGTTAGAAGTAGTAGTAGTTAGTTAGCTTCCAATATTAATTACGTATCTATTTAAATTGATGCTTTGGGTTACGATTTCGGCGGTTTCACATCAAAACCTTATGCCTCGTTCAATGTTCCTGAATTTTAAACTTACTTCTTAAGATCTCTACGTACATATAATTAGCCTAAAAACCTTAAATCCATTTCCACTGCACTGAATACTTATCATCTGATGGATAGCATATTTATTTCAAAATAAGTGTAAAGAATTCTAGAGATCCTACATACCAGATTATTATCAATGTCATTTATAATTTCTGCAATGTCGCTAAATATAATAGCGTCAAATGGCGAAACTTCTAATCGCTTTACTTCAAAACCTGTTAAAACAAGATATATCATTTTAAAAACAAGATATATAACTTTATACATTTAGTACATTTTATATCTTATTTGGTTATTTGGCAAAAATTCGGCGGAATTTTCATTTATTTCTTTTTTAATATATGTCACTGTGAGTATCAATATCTCTTTACTTTATTGAAAATCGACTAAAAAGAAACTTGTTGCTATTTAATTTACAGACAAAATAATAATATTCTAGCATCGTGCTGTTTGAATTATTTAAAAGATAAGAATGATTTAATGTAACAGTAAAATGTTACTGTTGTAACTTTTTATCATTAAATTTTACATGTTATATATTAAAAAAAAAGTCTTACTACTCGTATCGCCACATTGACCACCATTAAGTATAAGAGCGCTAAGGAAAACAATTTTAGTAATCATGTTAAACTTTACGCTACTGAATCGAGACTCAGTATAGTTTCGTAAAACAGTTGAACTTGTAATAGGCCAAATGTTTATCATTTACTATTGAGATTATAAACATGTTTAATGACCATTGTTACGCAATTTTGTGTTGTACTGATTTGCATTAGAAAGTGTGCACAATTTTTTTTTGTTAATATAAAGCAAACAAGCCATATATTAGGGTTACACTTGCTATTCGAAGTTTGAAATATTTAAGTTCTTAATATAAATTATAAAAACTTGAGAAGGGAGATTAAGATTATAAATTGAGATATAGTATAGTAATATTAAGTTTTTTCTAGAATGTTTAGATTCTAGACTATTGAAGTATTGAGAAATGTTATCAAAATTTGTGAAAGTATCGGCAAACTATTTAAATTGTATTATTGGATATTTGACTATTTATAGTACTAGCTGTGCCTCGCGGTTGCACCCGCTACTACATAAAAAAACATAGTATGTTATATATCCTATAGCCTTCCTAGACAAATT
>DWLI01000751.1:0-18861 GCA_018249915.1 Cecropterus dorantes dorantes | reverse complement strand
CGTCGCTGGGCAGCGGCTCGACGCGCGCGTCCAGACAGCCGGCCAGCCGCCGCACGGCGCCGCGCAGCGCCTCCGCGATGTCGCGCGACACCCGCGCCACACGCGCGGCACTAACACTCACCGGCGGGGCGCTTGTCGTCGCTGGGCAGCGGCTCGACGCGCGCGTCCAGACAGCCGGCCAGCCGCCGCACGGCGCCGCGCAGCGCCTCCGCGCCGCCCGCCGCCAGCGCGCTCGCCAACTCCGCGATGTCGCACGACACCTGCAACATGCACGACACCCCGCTTATAACACTCTAGAGCGTGGAAGAAACACCGCACTTTGAATATGTTGATAGAGTCACACGAATACGATTTGTTCGAAGATCTTTAAACGTGATGCCCGCCTTGACGATTACCATGGAACTTGGACAAGCTTTACCAACATTTTTTATATTCACTTCTCATATGGCCACAATCAAATTTTACATCGTGATTCAGAAGCATATTTACTACCGCCACCTAGATTTCTAACTTATCTTTTCCCGTCTTACGCTATGACGCGTTATTATTTGTTCCAATATCGTATAATATATTCGTTTCAGAACTGTATAAATTACGTATCTACATACATGGACTACGCTAAAAATAGTTACAAATATGTTACTAAATAAAATTTTGCTTCAAATATGTATCTCCTAGTCAAACAAGGACTTGAGGATTAATGAATCTTGCCTAAAACTATCCCAAATTTACATTAAATCATGTTCGTATGTGTATACAAAATATGAAATGTCATTGTATGTTGACTTAACCCAACATATATACACAACCACTAACCAATTCATTATCGTTGACGTCATCATCACCGCTCGCCGCCGGCACGTTCAGCCAGTAGCCACTGGTCAGACGTTCATCATTAGAGTCTCCAATGGTATAAATGGTCCTCGTGGCAAATTGTGCCACTAAGGTCTCCGGCGGAGGAAGCAAAGTCTCCGGTACATCTGCTACTAGCGTATCTTCTGGTTTCAGTTTCTTTAACTGGGTGGCAAGAAATGAAGCATTTGATATGGCTTCCTCGTCGCAGTTGTTATCCTGAAATTGAAATAGTATGAATTAAATCTCTAATCAAAGTGTTGTTAAACAAATTTCTACATCAATAAATAATGTCACAGTTTACCTTTAACACTTTCTCCAAAGTGAAAACAGGGTGATCTTCATCAGAGGTAACATATCCAACCATATCTGCTATTTCGTTCATGCTCAGTACACTCTTTCTTCCCACAGGACCCTCCTCTTCTTCAACTTTAAGGATCCTGAACAGATCTATGTACAAACTTAGGCATTCCATCTTATCTTCGCCAAAACTTTCCAACGCCCACTTAAAGTATTTCCCCAGTGTATCTTTCTTTTTGGCAACGAATTTCCTAAATTGTTGAAATCCATATTCATGTTCAGTTAAAACAAAGTAAGCTCGAAGTACTGAGGACACCACGGCACCTGTTTTTGTTGTCGATTCTAGACAATCAGCAGTTGCGTCAAGGAAAGCCATCAAAGACTCTTTGTTTGGCAAGGAATTGGCTAATAGTGATTCAGATGCTGCAGTTACTGGTATTAGTGTGACTTCAATATCGCAAAGTGCTGCCAAAGCATGCGCGGCGAACTCTTGAGCTGCTACATGTTCATTCGAAGCATTTGATAGACTTAGGACGCCGCATAACGCCGACTGCAAATCATTAGCCTTAGGCCCTCCGCTGTTCATGGAATGCAGAACAGCACATTTTACAGGTGCATGTGATACTAAGCAGGCCAGGAAACCAAGAACCCTAGCACAACTTGCGGAAGCTGGTTCTCCTTCCTTCATCTCCCTCATCACTGCACCAACAGCCGCACGAGCAACTGTCGCAGCAGTGTTAGGTGCCAAGTCAGCTATCTGAACACACACACGACGAAGCATATGCACCACTGGTCGGTACGTGGACATACAAATTATTTGAATCATGTCAGTTAAGTCATTTGACAGAGCGTGTAGATGCGCAGACCAAAGCCGTCTCTCGTTTGATGCGTCCGCTAGCTCCCTATCAGTAGGTGCTGTTTTGGCTTGCATCGGCAATGGTAATGGTAATAGTTCTGAGAACACCAAAAGCCCAGGTACGAAGGTGTACGGGGCAGTCATTGTATAAGATATTACTTCCGAGCACAATGATGTCCACGGTCCACGGCGAATAGAGTCTCCATCGTTAGCGTCGTCGGCAATCGGTTGGGCGTACGCTAATAATGCCCTGACGGCGGCCTCGGCTGCTTTGGCAGCGGTTCTATACCCGATGGATCCAACCGGAAAAGCTTTAGCAATACCATACGTTTTCAGCAAAACTGGGGCAGCGGTCAAATCACGGAATCTTGGACCTCGACTGCGAACTACTCTTGCAAGCATTTCGTCGAGTAACCTAAGACATGGTAATAGCATTTGAGCCAATTGGAGGCCTCTAACTGATGCAAAGAACGATGTATGCATGCTAGGCTGTTCGAAGTGCGTAGTCAATCGATCTAAAATTCCAGCCAAATGAGCGACGCCGTCCAAAGAAAAAAGTTGTAGAACGTTATATTTGTATTTCAGCTCCACATATTCTTCCGTGGGCGACTCGCAAGTAATCGAGACGATCTTCTCGTAATCCGAAATACAAAAGTGTCGTAAGATTCTTAAACAAGTCATAAGCTCTCCAGGCAAATCCGCCGAATGTTCCAAGCTTAATTTCAGTATTTCAACACATTCTGCCATGTCGTCTCCGGATAGAAGCGTATTTTTTTCGATCGGCTTCAAATAGGAAATAACTTCTTGCAAAACACTTGAAACGCTTGGCTCGAACCTGTCATGTTCTCTGGAGACATTGATTAATCTTTGTCCGTATTTCTTAAGAAACGGTACGTTGGCTGAATATCGAACAGCAGATACGATCAATTCTATAGCGTAGCCTTTAGCCGGAGACTTTTGTTTCGTAGGCGATTCACTCTTGCTCTTACTTTTCAAATCGCTTTCAAAGACCTCCATCAGGCATTCAGCATTATCTCCCAATACAATAATTTCCGGGACTGCTAATTTGCCTATGCTTCCAAAACTTAGACAGTACAGAGCCTGTAATCGATCGATCAACTCGTTTTCATCCGGTTTCCCAGCTTGCAAATCGCAAATAGACTCCAAATAATACATAGCCTTCAGTCTGTACGCCAACTCAAGCCCTAAAATTTGTAAATCACTGTAATTGCTCAGATTACTGTCGTGAGGGTAAGGATTTTCTTCAGTACTTTGTTGACCATAAGGATGTTCTAACGTTTTGAATAAAAGTCCAGTTATTTCCATGTTTTTGTATAGAAATACGAGACCATTGTGAGAATACACTAACTCGTAGATAAAATCGTGGATCGGGCTTGTTACAACTAAATTGTTGCATGTGCTGGGACAAGTCAGTAAATACAAGCATACCTCCAAAATTCGGTGAATACCAAAGAATTCAAGTAAAATTTCGTTCGAGCACTCTTTATTTATTTCGAACTGTGCTGATACAGGAAGAAATCTTTTTGGTTGTGACAGATGGAAGCATTGAGACCGGTACATGTAGATTATCTCAGCGAATGAGTTCACTATAAACTCATTATCACTTTCTGATAGTTCAGGGTCATCGGTCTGATTACCTTCAGATGCAGATTTATTGAAATTCAACACCAGATCATGAAGTTTACCCAATACTTCGTAAATATTAAGCTTTTTGATTAAAGCACTAATTGAAAACTTTAATCTAGCAAGAGGATTTGCCTCCATCATTGAAATCAAAGCTTGGTAACCATTTTTTGGTTTTCTGTCATTATCAGTCTCAGTTTTAGAAAACTTGGGGAATATTGCTTCCTGCATAAAATGATCGATCGATTGTTTCGAAGAAAGACAAGCGTTCAATGCTTTTAAAATCATGAGGCGAATACTTAGCGCCATGTATTCCTTTGTATACATTTCTAATAATAACATCGGCATGTTTATGCCACAACGTAACAAAGATTCCATCACTAAGCCATTATGCTTATGAGACATCAAGGCCTCTGCCAGACGGATGCCACACTTCATGTGCCTGATCTTGTATGTGGGTTGTTGTTGAGCTAAAGCAAAGTCGAAATTTAAACCAATTCTGCAAAATGTTATAAGCAAATTGGATATATCAGTAAACTCATCTGTGTCTGTTTGTGCGCTATTTCCAAAAATACGAAGAATTATGTCTGTTGTTTTGCATAAGCCACTAAGGGACACAAACAGTTGTTCACACAAATGAACCCAGTCCTCCCTAGCGGAATTGTCTATTTCTTGGAATGTATTGGCAAAGAACTTTTGTTCCCGTTTTCTCGCAGTTTTGGTCATGTCGGCTATTTTGAATAAGTCTGGACTAGAATCACAAAGTTCCTCGAATGATGCATTTGTCACATCTTTAGTTTTGTCCTTTGCATTAGAAAGCAAATGTATCTTATTTACATATTCGTATTTTGTCCATTCGGCCTTGAAGGGATTATAATATTTAATAATGTCATCTACCCCACAATATTCATTTACATCATACTCGCCTTCCATATATGGCGGTCCATCCATGTCATCACAAATATCCTCGTCAGATAATATGGGTTCAAATTGTTCAGCATCCATTGATTCTTCTTGATTACGATTTGGCGAATCAGCGGGCTTAGGCGCTGTTGCGTTGTCAACGATTGGCACCGTGACCAAGCTAGAATGTTGCTGTTCAACATAAGCATTATCGACTTCTTGAGACGGACTCCTGATAGAGTTATTGTGTCTATAGTTCTGGTGATAATATTCAATTCGTGGAATTTGCTTACTTCTATCGTAGTCAGGAGCGTCTTCTGAACGAACGGAATTAATTGGACTTGACACATCGCCTTCCCTTGGAGACAATGGTCTCCTATCGCAAGGTGGAGTTCTAGGTCTTTTTCTTGGATCATCTCGACTTGGAGACCTACTGCCATAACTAGATCCCCGCATCCGACTGTACGGTGAATGCCTCTTCCTGTCATATGAACTTTGCTTGTCATAAGACGGAGCCCGCCTTTCATAAGATGAACTTCGTTTGTCATACGGCGACATCCTCTTTTCATACGGTCCTGATTTATCATATGGTATTTTACGCTCATACGAAGGAGCCCTTTTGTCGTATGGAGACCGAGGCTCGTATGACGCTCCCCGAGACCTGTCATAGGACGCATCCCGATGACGACGATAATCATCTTTCTTATAGG
Source organism: Cecropterus dorantes dorantes (assembly GCA_018249915.1). Taxonomy (NCBI): domain Eukaryota; kingdom Metazoa; phylum Arthropoda; class Insecta; order Lepidoptera; family Hesperiidae; genus Cecropterus; species Cecropterus dorantes. The sequence continues at coordinate 13,596 of DWLI01000751.1, read as the reverse complement.
AACCTCTATCCCAATCACGATCGTTAGATATGCCTCTGGCTCTATCCCTATCAATACTTCGAGATCTTGAGCGACTTAACGGTCTATACTCGCCTTTCACAATATAATCCCTATCCCTACTACGCGATCTAGAGTGATGTCGATCCAGTCTATCGAGTTCGCGACTTCTATCGCGAAGTCGTGACGACTCACGACTTCGGCCCCTATCCAAAGATCGTCTACGACTTCTTCCATCGCGTCTATCTCTGTCCCTATCATGTTCCAATGATCGTGGACTGTGTCGCATTCTATCTCCATCTCTTTCACAGCTGATTTCTCGACGATCTTTTTCCCAATCATTTCCATCTATATGATGATAGGTCCTAGGGTCTTTAGGTTGGTCATTATCATAATAATCACCTCTGTACATTTGGTTGTCATAATTTTCTGGATAATTATTAGGTCCATAGGCTTCAGGATTACTGACGGCTACATTTCCTGTGTATGATGGAATAGGGTTTGATGTATCTTGTGGCCATTCAGTTGGAGGTTGCACAGTTTGTACTTGAGTGACTTCCCGTGCTACTTGTGGTCGCTGTACGTTTGGCGGCGGGTTTGTGGGCACAGGTGTGTCATTCAATATTTGCGTGAGGGTACCATAAACTGCTAGAGTGATGGTAGTGTACCAACCTGGAAATATATAAATGAAAATCATATTATTTTAATAACAGCAAAGCGGGAGAAACTTATCATGCTAATTTATTTTGAAAATGTACCTCTCAATACAAGACCATCCGTTGGAATTCTAGGTTGATCGGCTCCACCACACTCCATGTGAATTTGACCATTTTGCCAATAGTCAATACTTCCTAGTGCTTCAAACGTAGATGCACCAGGCTTGCTCAGATCATTCACGAAGAAGTCTATATGAAACTTAGTGGGATTGGTAGCACCTAACCGCACACCGCCTGGGAAGTCACCTTCAACCCGAGCTCCCAAAGGTATAATACGTATCTCTCTCACATAGACTGACTTTGGAAATTGCACAAGGTCCAGATTCAGCTCCTGAAAATGAAATATTATTTTGTCAATGAACTATTTTGAAAAATTAACATATATTTCAAGAGATAAAACAGTACCAAAAATGATATAAAATTATTATTTTATATACTAAATTGTAATAGATGTAATTGTAACATACATATTCATAGAAGCTTGTACAAAAACACTTTTACAGTTTTTGGACACAAATTGTAAAGTAATAGACTAATTTTTCTAACATGCAAATTTGGTATAACCATTTCGTGCCTATTTTTGCCTTATTATAACACTAGTAAATATTTTAGTAATACACAATCCTCAATGGTAGCACTGCACCTGTGACTGATATCAAGTAGGACTCTAATCATCTAATACATGTGGTAGAACCACTGTAGCTCGACCTCGGAGATACCAAAACCACATGTGTTTCTAATGTGAAGCAGTTCTTATGTTTCGGTGGAAGGGTCTGGTTGCTGCCTCATATAAGGTGACCAGTTTAGTCCTCGGGAGTAGCAATGCATCCGACTTCACATAGAAACACTGTCCAATCCTAGATCTATCCAAATGATGCCTACAACACTCATACAGAGTTTGAGCACAGAAAAATTACAATATGCTAGTCAATAGTCAAACTTGACACAAGACAAATAAACCTTGTTACATTAAGTGAACCCTATGGCCTTAAACTCTTATTTTGTCAGGTGACTTGTGCCTAGCAGTAAGACAATAATGGGTTGAACATAGTAAAAATTTATCTACATTGTGTAAAGATAGAAAGATAAGACTTTAAGATAGAAAGAAGACACAAACAAATAAATTTATAGGATTAAGACACGAGACAATGACACGGAATAAATAACATAGCATTTTATTTTAATATGCAATGTAACATAAAGTAACGTTTGAGCTTGGTACAAAATAAACATTACATTTATCTTAATACTCCTGACACTATATTGACGGTCGGCAATAGGCAGACAGAGGGTCAAACTTACCACCATATATTATCTGATACCTGATTTACGTACATGAACAATATTTTCATAGAACTAGCACTGTATTCATATACATTTGGAAGTCATGTGGATTTTTTTTATTACTATAATTTAATAATAATATTCCAAAACAGACATCTTAAGGAAAAGAGGAAACCTCCATGAAGCACACCTGAGAGGCAATCCTTAAACTTATACAAAGGTTGGAAGTCCATCAACCAATTTAATGCGATTAATTGTCTCAATTTAAGTGAAATATGTTTATTGTAATTTAATATTACAGGTTAATGTTCCTACTAATATAAAATTCACAATGTTATAGTTTGTTTCATAAAGTATTAAATTGATTGATTGTACAATATGGCTGTACTGTATAAAATCATACAATGAATACGTTTGCATCAACATCTTCATAAATACTTAATGCAATCGATTTTCGCATCAAATAGCCAACTTTTTGCTGTCTGAATGCCGAAAATTAGACTGACAACGTATAAAGTATACTTATTCTAATGATATAAGTTATGCACGATACTGAATGTGGTAAACTTTAGTCTTTTATAAACAAAACGTTGTTCCTTCGATGAGACTCATTACACATGCGCCGCAGTTCAATGATAAAAATAGATTATCCTTTCGATATTTCAACCTCCAATATAATTAATATAGAGTTAGGAACAACATATCATAATAAAATATCGACTACTTTGCTGCTAACGATTCAAAATAGATAATAATATGTGAAAATAATAAGTACACAAATACAAGTACATTCGACCCTACCTCGCTGGTATCGTGAGAAAACGTATCGAAAAATAGAAGATCAGGTTGTTCTGCGGCCATTTTTTTCCTCTAGCACTGTTAAAATCATTAAAAAACCATTTTCGACTATTGTTAAGTTGAAATTTGCAAGAAATTCGTAAACAAGCTCAGAAATCGGCGAATTACAGATATAACATTCAGAGCGAGACGCACGACGACGCACGTCAATTTTTGCTGTCATTGTAGTGACGTTTTGTAGTTTTAATAAATGTTCCTTATTACACACACAAAGATTATAAATCTCATACTTCCAAGTAATAACCTAAAAAAGTGATCAGACCAACAGGCTTTCCTAGAGAAATATGAAAAAGAAAAAAATCATCGAGATACAATAATCCGATGTTAATGATCATTGAGTAATAGTTACTATTGTGTGTTGTGTAAACACTTAAAACCATGATGATAAAGCGTAGTAGATTTATATAAAATATTGATCTTATGACTACGTAATAGGTAGCGTTAACAGAGTTTAGGATCATATAAAGTCGACTACCAAATTGCCACCAGAATATTTTTAATAGTTATTAAAGATGAATTTGAAAACAACTTCAAATATAACTCATCAAGACAAAAAGAGACAAACATTTAAAAGAGTATGTTTATTTTTTGCATTGTATAAATTAGTATACCCAAGTCTCGACTATCTAGTAGTAGTTGTATTATAATAAAGTAATTAGTTATAAATTCATATTACAGAGAGGAACTTCAACATTATATTATTATACTGATATCTAGTGGATCTTTTCCATGATATAATAAATATCATTACAACGTACAGTTTTTTCCTTTACAAGATACTCAAGTATTCAAATTTAATAATAACAAGAACGCTTTGTCCACAGCAACAGCTGACTGCCAGAACTAAAGAGAAGAGAACAGTTAGGTATTACAACGAGTATTACAATATTGTAGAAGTTGTAGGAGTTTGGATCCAAATGTATAAAATTTATTTATATTTATATGTGGAAGTATATAATTATATGCGTACAAACTGGTAAAATCGTTAAAAACATTAAGACAAAATCTCGACTACTAAAAACTAAATTTTTGTCCATAATGGTATATATTTAATTTAACGCTTATATGACTTTTTGTCAAAATAGTCAAGTAAGATTATTCCCATCTAAAAATTTATATATAAGCATATTTTTAGATTGGTCTATTTACTGCCTTTCATTTATACCCATATTGTCGTAATACCTAGTAAAAAATAAGTCCCTCCCTCTCTTTTTCCTCTATTACCAGGGGCCATTTTTTTAAATTATATAGCCTATGGCACTTTCTATACTTAGATGATTCTAATGATATTTCATTATTCTCAATCCGTCAAACCTCTTGGGCTGTAGCGCGAGCCGAAGAAATGTATACATACAAACAAACATACATACATATTACATACGTACGGTCGAAAAACATTTTTTACCTGTCATTTTGTATTTCTTCACATTTTTTTTCGCAGGCGCCATATTTAAAAAATATATAGCCTATGTCACTTCCACAATTGATTTGGCTTGGACTGAAGAGGACGTATAGTATATAACTATATACGATTGATTGTAAAATGTAGCTTTTATGTAATTATAGTTATAATTCTATGCATAAATATACCATTATCATTGTCTACTTTCAAGGTATAAACTATGAATTCAAATGAAGATCGGTTTTAAAATGATTTTAAATGTGTTAAGAGCTATATATATAAAATAAATAAACAAGTAGATGCTATAAATATTGTCTAACAGGTAACTTAATATTTTAAGATTATTTTTAGAGGAGCGACTTATTTTGGAGACTATTCGTATATCTTTTCGTATATATTTTTCGCCATCAAAATTTAACTACGAGTATATCGCGTTCAAGCGGACACGGTATATTTCTTAAGCTTGTCATTACGTTCTGATTAAATTACACGTAAGTATATTAGAAGGCATTTTACAGGATGCCTCTACTAATGATTAATTTTGATCATAGTTCGATTAGAATAAAAAAAACAAGATATTTGAGTTAAACTTGTCACGTAGACAGTATCCGACCGATCGTTTAGGTAGGTATTCGTACATTTCAATTTGCATTAATTCGCATAGAGGTGATGTCACAGTAACAATATCTAGTTATATTATTATAAATGTCCTAAGTCCTCTTTAATCCCACGAGTGCAAAAAAATCAAGGTAAAAGGTTTTGGTATTTTCCTCGTTAATGTAAACTGTTATCGCAAAATGAGTTAAACAGAACTTGTTCATGATTCAATCTTTTATCTACAGTAATTATTTTTATACATTATATTTTTTCTACAAATTATCACTTCTAAGATTCAGCGATTCTAGAAGTTGAGAACGTTGTAAGTATTATAGGTACCTATAGTGAATCGAGAGATAAAGCCCTGTGACGGATAGAGAGACAGACAATGGAAGCTTAATAATAGGCTCCTGGTTTAACCTCTTTGGGTTAGAACCCTGCAAAGGAGGCTGGAATTCGAAACCTTGATCCCTAACTTGAAGAGCTTACTTTTAAACTACTGGGTTATTTCTGCTTCCACATAACTCATGGGTGAAGCGGAAATGTGTATGAATTTCGTAGAATACGCCTTTTTCCATCTACCTATGAAAATCGCTGCATCACAGAAATATTGAGTTTAGCAATAAAAGTATATAAGTATAATATATCGGATCCTCTAAATTTATTATGTTACTTATTGCACAATAAAATTTACCGTTGACAATAAAAACATAAAAATACATATATTTTGACGTTGTTTATTATATTTTTTACTATTATGTATTTTAATGTTTATTTTGACCCAAGTAGTAAGTTCTTAATAACATATATTTTTTTAATCTAACTATAATGAAGTATTTGAAGTTAAGTAGGGGTATTTGATTTGATAACGAAAAACAATCGTTAAAGAAAATATATGGGACAGACAAAATGCTAAGCAAACTATTTGCTACGGAACCATAACATGAGTTGCGTTTCTCGGGCCTGTATTAACGTGCTAGAAACGCGAATCATAAGTTAACATAATTAATAAGTTGTTAATACAGCCCTAGTTGCACCATCATTTCCTGTTTTTATGCACCAAAGCGCCATAAAAACTCATAACTTAAATATACGTAACCATAACGTATGATATGCATTAGATCTTGCAGGATTTTCCTTAAAGATTTAGTGCCAGGCAGTGCCAGGCAAGTCTCGGGAAAAATCGTCATGAGTTTGTACACTTCATTAAAATATTATGATAGTGTTTACAGCGTTATTTCGTTTTGAACTGTCATTATGTGTAGGTTTTATGAATGACAAGTTGAAGGTCACGTTTATTTGAATACTTAGCATTTAGTTATTGAAATTATTTTGTTTAAAACACATACTATTTATATTAGGCAATGAATACAATAGTTATGCAAGAGTACCTAGTAACTGTTTATGTCAACCTACTGTTTGTACCAAGTTACCAAGTCATGTGACTGGATAATTTGTTTCGATTTCGTCATTTCTCAGCTCCACGATGTTGAAGGTGATAGCATAAAATGGATTTTTGCGTTAAAATACAAAGTCCATTATTTAATTGTAGATATTATTTCTTGAGTAAGTACTTACTACGTACCTATATACAATTCGCGTAAGTATATCTATAGCGTAGTGTTTTTAAGTTTTTATATTATTATAATATACTCGTAAACTAACGTTGAAATGTTAGATTAGTTACACCAAATCAAAATCAGTCAAGCCAGATTTTAATTACATAAAACCGCTTATTATACATGTATTTTGAAAGAAAAATAGCTAGGTAGGTATATTGTATTGTATTGTGTTGTATTTGACATACGATTATAAACGTATTGGAACAGGATTTTTTGACAATTTCATAGTCTTAATTGTTTTCGTGGATATTTGTTTGCATAATGGTATCCCGGTTTTATGCTATTATAATATATTTAAATTAAAACATCGTTCTTCCATTTTAAATTGGAATTCTTATATACGAGTAAGTAGGTATTTTACTGATGGTTTTCTCCATCAAGTTAAATGCGCACATCTCGATTCTCTTATTCTGTGTGTTGTGTAACTACACAAATAACGTTGAATACTTAAGTAAGGAATGATAAAGATGAGTGAATCTTTAAAATGTAAAAATGTGTGAAAGTAAAATTAAAATTTAAAAAAAAGCGACGCATTTTACCGTGATGTCGCGAACGGGGACGTGTTTACCCGCTCTGCTACCTGCCGGCCACCTGTGCGAGTAGTGTAGCCAGTCAAATGCACTCTCTCCTATATTGTAGGAAAATAAACGGCAAAATGAAATTTGGGTGTGTATTATTAAGTCTAAATTTGAGACATTTTTCCTCTTTTAACCCACTGACCATTTTTAAATTTAATATGTGTAATAATAGGGAATACATGATTATTTACGTATTATATAAAATGTAAATATCTTCAACTCTCAATTCAATTTACGTTGGCATTAAATTTTCATTCAAATTATGTTTTAGTAAGTATGATTTTGCAATTTCTTTTTTAGTACATGGTATTTGAAACCCCAGAGCGAAAAAATAAACGAGGTTACTAACATATTTCATTTGAATATAAGTTGAAAAAAAAAAAATTGGCCCATAGCATATATATAAATGCATATAGATGAAATGCATAAGCATGGGTGTATTAAAAATATTGCTCCAGGTGAGGCTCGAACTCACAACCCCGGCATCTCTCACACGTACACTGTCTTATAAGTACCGTGCGCTAACCAATTGCGCCACTGGAGCACGGGCTAAGCCTAATGAAATATAAGTCCGCATCCGAATTTCCTTCACATTATATAGAACATATTGAATACCATAACGAGAAAAAACAAAATTTGCTCTTATTTTGACCTAGCTTCATACTTTAGAAACAGTTTAGGAACTATATCAATCAAAGATATACGTAACGCTGTGAGGTGAATATGAATATAATAAAAACGAAACGAAATTCGATACGATTTCTACCTCATGTGAACGACATCAGTATAATAAGCGTCATGTACATAGAACTTAAAAGGATCAATCCAAATATTGATTCAAAATCAGTATGTGTATTAAAACTTCTAAGTATAACAAATCCATAATATGGTATTAAGGATTATATCTGTCATATAAATTATAGGAAAACAAGTAATACATAGTTCATTGCAGTTTTGTCTTTTTCCCACACTTGACGTTTCCGACAAACGTTTATGAAGTTTCAAAAAGGAATAAAATTGTATGAAACAAAACAAATTATAATGATGTTCGTGGCAGACCGATTAATAGTAATAGTTTGCTGCGCAATTTGGTTGTAACTTGGAAGTTATGGAATATTGTTCTCGCCACCCCACCTGGCCGGCCGGCGAGCGGCAGTCGCTACCGCGCGCGCAACCGGGGAGGTTGTTCGTTGCTTCTTCCCGCGACACGTCACCAAACTTTCGCGTCAAACTTTCCACTTGAACCTGTTGTGTTACCAGTTATAACCCTGTTGAAGTTTTTGTGTGTTTTATGGTGTTGATGTGTGTGATTTGAAAATGCGGGGCGCCTGGGAGGCGTTCTGGTTGGTGCTGCTGGTGGCCGCAGTCGCCGCTCAAACCGACACGAGACATTTATCAGGTCAGAGACGGTCTACTTTTACTAAAAAACTTTTTTCTTTGGCTGAATGCGCCACTTAAGTTTGCCTTGTTTGTCGGAGTGAAACTTTTTTGTAACGGTAAAAATTAAATTTCTTTTCAAACCACAGTGCAAGAAGCGTATTTATTGCTAAAGTTATTAAACTGCTTAACTTATGATGCATTATTAGACACGAAATAAAATTACGAAGCGGTTTAAAATAATCCACCCGTTTATTTCTTACTCGCCTTGACTTTAAGATACCGTTATCAAATATTCAAATTAGGAATACCAACTACTAACTTCTTTTATACCCGCTTGTTTTCTTTCTATTGATATTTTTGTATAATATAACTATTATCCTGTCTTAAAAAAAAAAAACGAACGAACAATAATTCTTTTCGAGAATAATAAAAAGGCAGTGACAAGTGGTGAATACAGAAATGAGGATGCATAAATGGTGAGTGACGTGGTGTTAGTGTGACAGTCGCGGTGGCCGACCGGTGTGGTAGCCACGGCCGGTGGTCGGAAGGCGCGGATTCACAAGTTCTATGACCTCCGATTTCCAATTTACCTTATTTAACTCGTTTTGACGTCAATGTTATAACTTTTTTGTATTCTTTAAGATTAATGTTTTTGTTCTAAAAATTATAATATTTGACGTCAAGTTATAATTATGTTAAGGTAAACATATTCTAATAATATAATCCTCTACGCAAATCATAAAGTAATTATTATAATTAGCTTTAAAAACTCATTATATTTTTTTGACTATATTTTGATTATTTTTATTGACGCGTCAAGTGGGTTATACCTTTCTAATTATGGAATACTTAATAATAATCTATGGAATACTTAGCAGTCTTATAAGAATAAAACATCGGCTTTTAACCGACGTAAAAAGGGTCAATTTTTAGTCAAATTAATTTTTATTTTATACAAATTTTAAGAAAACTCTAATTTACTGTCTTATAAAAAAATATATTATACTTATTTCATAAATAAGGCATACAGTGTAAATATCTATAATGTAATTCTAAATTACTAAGGTATTTTAATCTGCGGAATCCTTCGCTACGCAGCAAACATTCACGTTCCAAAGATTCCACAGACTAATAAGCAACCACAATAAATTTTAATAAGCAATGACTCAATTTAAATATTCCGTTAGTTGTATCAAAGTGTAAAATAGGTCGTTTACAAGTGGGATTTAAAATACGCACCAGTTGGGTAAATCAGCATTTGTATTGCTGGTTGAAGGGGATTTTAGAGTAAAAAAAATGGGGTATGCTTTATTGGAAGACATTTTTTAGAAATCGGCTTTTAGCGATGAAAAGACATCAACGCGCGTAGGAGCGTTCTATTTTTTCGTCCATCGCAGTTAACATGAAAATAACAGAGTGGTAAAAGATATTTTAAATTTAGCAGTTTAACACAGGTGGCTCCACGGTCGAAACTATTTATGGTTTCAAGCACCAGTTTATGATGTTTTGTTGTATTTAATAGGTTGTTAGGGATTGCTTAGGTATGAAGCGTGCGTAATTTGTTCTTGTGAGATACAAATCAAAATATTATTATTGATTATACTTAGAAACGTTGAAGATTCAGTATCAGGCACTTGCATTAGGCTGTGAATCGAACCTAGAGACCGACTGCACAGCAATATGATCGCAATTTATCACTAATGTATATTTGTATCTACATCGTACTATTCGTAATATATTTTATGCGTTGTTGACTTTAATTGATAGAATAGAAAATATAAAAAATGTGATTTATTAATTACTTAAGTGTATTTTAGCTACAAGCAGAGCTGCGGTCATTAGTAGTCAGATCGCAGACGGACTACGGAACTTTTAACATGTGTGGAAAATCCCCATATCTGTCGTTTTCATTAACATGTTTTATCCCGTTATGTGTGTAATATAAAGACTATCTGTCTGTCTGCGACGTTCGTATTTGCTTCAAGTAAACAGTTGCTATCATATTTGATGCTCATGCTGTGTTTATACCGTTATCTAGTGCGTTAATTTATTTATTAAGTAGCGGTAGGTATGTTTAATGTTAACAAAACATAACCCAAATCAATGTTTATAAAGTGAGATTTTAAATGTTTTATTGTAGTATTCGTAGTAAACGCCTGCGCGTATTGGATACCGCATAAAAATTGCTACTGTACTATTTTTACATCTGAGAATTTTGAGAGAGTGGGAGAAAGAAAACAATTTAATAGTTAATATTATGCAAACCTTTAAATAATATTTATAGACACACAATGACAAGGAAATATACGTCAAGAATCAAAGGAAAGATTTTATTTCGTAATTTAAATGTTTGCCCAAAATAAGTTAGTTTTTGACATTTATTATATTTATACGTATTTACGTATTATTACAATTTTATCTATACTCGTATACTATCAAATACACAAAAGATGTATTTTGCTTATACCTACATGGAAATCACTTCTCGATTTTTATAGCATATCGAATCTCGACGGCTAAGTATTGAATGCTTAGCTCCTGATAAATGTACAGTATAAAAGGCATGTCTTGGTCTGTAGACCGATAGATTAGAGCAGTCGAAGCGAGTACGTCCAACGACATTGACCGGCGGAAGTTGATTTGTCTCGACGTGTTCTCCGCTCAATAAGCGCCTTCCGGTCGTACGGTCAATCTGGGACGGCTGCACACGAAACTGAGTCTTACAGGACTAAAGTAGGGAAGGTTTAAGCTTGGTGACGGTCAACTAGCTATAGAACGTAGGGATTGCACTCGAAAATTCGTGTGAAACGAATGTTAAAGCGTAAGAATGATAGCTAAGTGGTTTACATTCGGCTGTTTATACAGGAGATGGATTTTGATCCTTAATAGGTATGTTGGGAATTTGTCGAACTTGTAATATGCTTTAACAGTAATAAATAACGTGTACTAACCTAAATTAATGACTTAACGCGGGAATTGCATTTTGTGATAAATACAAAAAATGTGTTTACATTTGGCGGATTTTTTTAAAGTAAAATATATAGTAGTAAAATAATCATCTATTATTGAAGGGAAGTGAGATTGAAGGCTTTAGGGGTAAGTTCCTCTAAAGCACGACTACCTTATTAGGAGTTGTTTTAAATATTATACAAAATTTTGAGTTCGATCCCTGTTCTCATTGTACGATATAAATATTTGCCTGTGCATTCTACTAAATAGTTCTGTGCCCTTGCCCAGTGTGATAAACTACGGTCCAAAGCCTTCTCACTCTGGTCGAGCCGTCCCCAGCAGTGGAACCATGAAGCGTTTAACATGATAAAAATGCAACTTTATCTGGAAATGGATTCTACCTGATTAAGATAAAGTTCTCTGTCGCCTGTGCGTCATAGTTGACCCCAATCTTAAGTGGATTTTGGTTACATTTGACGCGTGAAATTTATTTTTGTCCAAAAATACATTGCCACCACTGGTTTTAATTAATTTAGTTGCGCATTTGAATAATAACTTAAAAACATTTTATTTTCTATTTCGTACTTTTAAGTAGTTCTATTTAAAGGAATTATCTCATTTATAAACGTCGAAACATTAATGTACTCACAAAAAATGGTTTTTAAACACCTATTTTCCTTATCACTCATTTGAGGATACACATTTATTTAAAAAAGTAGTGCAAAAAACAACTAGAAGCTCGAACTGGTTAGATAACACTACATCGTTTGTCTCTGTCCAGCTCAACGAGAGTGATAAGGAAGGCGCAACAGGTTCCGCGTTGCCTTGAACTTGCTGTACCGCTAATTGGAAGATATCGTAGCAAGAGATCTTATCTCGAGGTCGCGGAGTTTGTCTACTTTTTCCTTTCACGTGGCAGAAGGGGTAAAAGCAGTCCTGATGATAAATTATCATAGGTCTTTAGGCTAAGTGATCATCGTTATCTGCCACTAGATTCATAATTGACTAGATTCCTGTGACCAGGGAGGTGCCACACTTATCGGTTTTGTTGGAAAGATATGAATGCCGGATGTTTTACATACTCGTATATTATTCGGCGACCATCTTAGGCATCTGGAGTAACAACGCATCCATGATCGACATGCGATAGAATCCTTATATGAAGATATCCACGGATGGCGGTCTACTTAGTATCACGTTGACATCAAATTAGTTTACTAAGTTTATTTCCTCATGAAAGGAAGAGACTTAAAGTTTCTTGTAAATGCATTGCTTGTGTTAATCAAAGACTTAAGAAGTCGGAAGTATCATGTTCATAATGCTAGATTTTCGGTCGTTGTTTGAATGTTTAAAATGCAGTTTATTTTCCAGTATGTCCACGCAGTGGGTCGCTGTGTCGTTCGGATTTTAGTGTATCCTCCAAGTATCTTGATACATACTCGTAAATCACTGTTATCGTATTACAATGCAGATTCCTCGGATGTATGTTTAATCGCAATGCGTGCAGTGGAACGTAGGCGAGAGTCGTTAGAATGAGAAGGTGATTATCCCATATAAAATATATGGGCGTCGATACTAGTAAGTAATAAAACAGTAGGTAAATATAAACGGTTAAAGATGATAAAACTCTTAGTGGATCGACTCCGGAAGCAACACCGATAAACCTATTACTGCCTAATAACAACAGTGTTATGCATTGCCGTATTATGGTCTTAAGGGTGTGGTGAGGGTGGTATACTTATCCGAGGCGTATCAATATAGTCCTCAGGGGTAGCGACACACCCGTGACTTACCTCTGATGAGAATCCGATCTTTATTTATTTATTATTAAGTTACACCAACAAAATGAACACTTGTACATTTACAAAGCATATCACATTAAAGTTATATCTAAGTGTCACCTCAATTAAAGGTGTAAGCTGCATGCTGGGAGCAACTAAATACTAAAACATTAATTAAAATTATTGAAAATAAAAAAAATAAAAAAATCTTATCTGGAGTTGATTACAAATGTGCATGGATGGCAGTGGCCACTTACTATCAGGTGGACTGCATGTTTGTTTGCTACTTCCAAATTATGTAAAGAAAAGAAAACTTCCGAAAATTCATAGCACCCGCTTTTCAAAATTTGATTTGCGTCTGATGAATTGAATGATCCATTTAATCCCACGATCTAAATTAAATTATTTCTGTCATCAGTATGTCAATGCCAA
>DWLI01000750.1:0-18871 GCA_018249915.1 Cecropterus dorantes dorantes | reverse complement strand
ATAAATGGCAAAACATTATACGATTATACTTATTATGATATATATTTTCTTAATTTTATCTAGATAGAAAACTATCGGTTCATCGTGGATGGACTAATATGCATATATGTTATTAGATTTATAGTATCGGAATTTATCCATTTTTATAATGTAAAGGGTACGATATTTTAATTTCTTAATTGCCAATATTTTGGCCCACTTACATAGATCATGGGCACGATGAAACTGCAGTGGCGGGCAGATATCTATGTCTACTACGTCTAGTTCGTTTTTTTTTTTTTTAAGTTACATTCCATTCGTAATGTAGCTTACATTTCAGTAGAGAAAATCTACATCAAAGGCTACGATGGAACATCTTTTTGAGTCTTGTATTAATTGTTATTGGTATTTTTATACAGGCTGGTCGCAAGATCAAGGGAGACGTGAAGTTTGTCGCGAAGGAGCCTGTTTTCAACGCTGACGTAGATCTCTTCCTCAATTTCGAGAAGGACAACAACGATAAGTTGCACTTCAGTACAAACAACAAGAGGACGCCCAAACTGTTGGAATCTAAGTGAGTACACACTTTTTTCATATTCTTCATCAACTGTACGTGGTGCTAAAAATTATGTTAAAACAAGTTCTGTAGGGTTTTTACTTAAGATAATGTCATATTTTGCTATTCAGTATCCATAGTATCAGCCGTAATCAGTATCCATTAATTTATTTTGCACCTATAAATACTTATACCCATTATATAATTTTGTAAAACATCCATTAGTGTTCATCTATCAGCTAATAATTTATTATACATGGAAAATATGTTTTTTTCACCAGGAACAAGTTGAACTACGCTGGAAAGCAAAGCGAAGTGAACATTCACCAAGACGGCACGCTGTCTGCATCAGGCAAAGCGCACGGGTCAGTTGAGGTGTGCTTGCCCACTGGCAGAGTCCTGACGCTCAAGGTTGACCGTGACATGACAGTCAAGGACGAGGTATGTAGTATATAAAATACATTTATTAAAACTTTGAGCGGAATACCACAAACTCCAATTAAAAAGGCTTTGATAACTAAGATTTTCTTTAAAGATACTGCTATATCATACTTATGATACCAGAACATATAAGTAACATACTACTGCTTAAGATACAATACTACTGCTAAAGGCAGCAGACAGTTACATAAAATAATTTGCGTAAATGTGATATAAATCCAAATCATCTGCGTGGAAAATTATTATGAATCCTTAAGTAGTTTAGTTGGACTTCGGGTCTTAGCCGTGGGCTGGGCATTCCATCTAGTATAAATTATATATTTGCTAAAATAGTGGAATATTATATCGAATAACAGTTAGTGTGTATGAACTAATTGTTCTTCGATACACTCTTCTTATTCGTATTCAGTATGTGTCAATTTTATTTCTGCAATGTCTTCAGACATACGACGGCCATGCGGAGGTGGTCCTCTCCGACTGTCCTAAGCGTGGAGATGCCGGCTCTTCCATCACCTACAAGACCAAGGTCACCAACACTGACTTTGACAAGAACACTGACTTGGACGGCCAGATCGAGTTCAAGCTTAAAGACGGCGGGAACATCCTAAACACCTTCGTGTACAAGGACACTCAGAAAGGAGACAAGTCTGAGGCATCTTTTGATGTAAGTGTGAGATGTTTCTATTATATAGCCATGGAACATGAAAGGATGGCCCCCAGCTTGATGAAGACTTCAAAACTTACTAACATGTATTTATACGTAAAGTTAAATTTTCTTTACATTTCATTCCGAAATGATAACAAAATTTTATTAAATCTAAAAGTAAACAAAATGCCATAGCAAAAAAAGATTTATTTAGGCCTGATAACTTTCTGAGATGTACCTGATTACTCATCAGTAAAGACAAAATTCTGTAAGAGTTTAAGAATTCTGTGTAAATTGTATTAATCCAATTTCTAGGGTCAACTCAAGGGCAGTTTAATTCCCAAGCCGATGTCGCTGGTAGCTAGCGCCACTTACACAGAGCTTGCCCATATGGATGACGTATACCGCGTGAAAGCTAGCTACGGAGACGATTTGTTTGCGGAGCTCGCCGGCACCTTCATTATGTATCTGCCCGAAAAGGGAGAGAGGAAGTGAGTATTTTTAAAATGAATATTGAAATATTTGATACCAAGTTATTTTTTATAAAATATGACACATAATACACGTGACTTAGAATCTGTCTCAGAGCCGTCAAAGCCCTCACCTCGCAGTTAACCTTCAAAATCTGATGTAACTAAAAGAAAGTATCCAAAATCTTCAAATTTAGATTTTATCAGATAGCCCTAGCTACTTATCTCTTTCCTATTTTTGTAAACTTTACATATATGTATTTAAAATCTTATCAATTTTTATTACACCAGGTATTTGGATGATTACACCATGACTTTCCGTTTGCCGCTGGAAAAGGCCCACGACATCAAATGGATCTCCACCTTCCTTTACCTTCAGCCTGAGAACAAGGATGCTGAGGTACTTAAAATTTTCAAAAGTCTTTCAGTCTAATCTGGTTGCTATTTGTTCTTCTATAAAACTAGCATGCTGATTTACAGAAATATGATTTTAAAATTTTTTCATATCTTTAGAGAAATTTGACAAGGTACATTTTTTTATTAGGTGATGAGAAATTGTTGTATCGCCTCATCATGAACTTCGTTTGTATTACCGAAAATTTGAATGTAAATTGCGTATTTCTTTCGTTTAATAGCTATTCTAAGAAATTCGTTATACTCTTCTAGGTGACCTTGATCGAATCAGTCCAAATAAATGCAGACCTTTACAAAGTGGACGCCAGCGGTAAATACGGACCCAAGTCTGGCAATACCAAGGTCAAAATCCTGGTGCCACATACTGACCCCCTGGTCTTTGATGTCAACTACCAAGCCAACCTGGATGGTAAGTTTCGTGATTTTGTACTGCTATATAAAGACAATATTATCATGAACATGAATGCATACCAATAACTTCAGGTTGTTTATGAATTATTATAGAGTTCTAAGTTCATAATATCACCGCCAAAGTAGGTATCTATTCCGTAATAAGTATGACATTGAAAAACTAGAATAAATAGCGGTCACCATACTGCTCTTACACGAAATGGCTTCCGGGTTAGATTTCCGGCCAGAAATATACATATGTAAATGATGAACAAAGTTTCTGTTCTGGGTTTGGGTGTTTGTGTATTCGTTGTCGTGTGTTTGTACGACACCGAAAAAAGATATAGTTTGGGGCTATGAGTGAGACGTCATTGTTATTTCCAGGAGAAACGAAGACCGGCAACGTGGAGATGAAGGCTCAGTACGGCAAGGGCAAGACGGCCAGCGTGGCCGCGCGCGCCACCGCCGCGCCGCAACACACGGTGCTCAAGCTGTCCGCCAACGCGCCGCAAGCTGAGAAGTTCAAGAGACTAGAAATTGACTTCACTTCCAAGGTAAGATTCTTCCAAAGGATGATACTCCATTGTGCGGTGCGTTGAAAATTTTTAAGACATATTTTTGCTCCTTGCAGTATATACATATTGCGTTCGTGTTGATACCACCTTAACGGGACTTTTATATCTGTTTTGTGAGATACAATTAGCAATTCGAGTGGTAGTGAATGATTCACATTACATCAGCTTAAAGAAATGTTCCAAAGCTATTGCAATATTTTTTTTTTTCAATATAATAGAAGTAGAAAACGAACATGCAATTCACTGGCAAGTAGCTACTGCTGCCCTAAGACATCTGCAATCAACCCAAGATAAGCTAAGAACCTTGCAATAAATAAATTCACTTTAAGTATCATGAATTTTATAATTTTTGTGAAAGTGAAATAGTAGTGTAAATAATTTCGGTGAGCTTTGAGGATGAAAACGTTACTACTGGTCCTAATTAGAGGTTATTCAACAGAAACCCTCACCGGACACTGTGAGCACTCAACTGGTGATCGACGCGGACGGACGCGTCTACAAGTCGGACAGCGTGGTCGTATACTCCAAGTCACAGCCACTCTTCGACCTCAAGTACACCAACCCGGATAGTCCCAAACAGAGCAGGTGGGTGACAGGGACCTTGTACTTTTGATGATACTTTTATACCTTCGTTATACCTTTCTTTGCAGGGTGCATGTAACTAAGAATTCATATGAATGCACTCCGTCTATGTTTATAATAGTCGTATTGTTTGTCGATTTTATTAAAGAATCTTCTTGCCTATATCAAGATTATTACGTCATATTATAAGCATTCTATTTTGCACATTTTACATTAATTATTTATCAGAAACTAGTCTTTTAGCATACAGAGTGCGAAATATTCTGAAAACATCAAATTCAATCACCTGAAGTCGTAAAATTAAAAATTAGTATCACTTTATTAATGAATGTAGGTTAAGCAGATATCTATGATTTGATACTAATTTACCAACAAAATTTTAAGGATCTACTTGAAAGGAACCTCGATGAGCTCGAACCAGGGCAAGTTGGAGATGAAGGTGGAGAACGTCCGCGACTTCAACATGGACATGAACTCTGAAGGCAGCGTCCAGAAAGACAACGTCGCCTTCAAGTTCAACGGTAACGCTGAAAAGCTTGGCTTGAAGAACTGCGCTGTAGACATCTCTAGCAAGGACGCTGGTAACGGCAAGCGGCTGGAGTTCCACGCTGTCAACGATAATAAGAATGTTTTGAGTGGCAGGTTAGTTCCTTTTTAAATTTCATAGACAGTGATAAATATCAACTATTAGTACTGTTGTAGTAGTGTTCAAGTATCTGACTGATTTAAATTTCTTTTCAACAGAGTACAAAACGGAATTTTTTAAATTGATTACTTTTTAAAATTTGTAAAAATTTCCGAAATTAAAAGATTTCTTCTTGTCAATGTCTATGTCATTTTTTTTTGTAAATTTTAAATTTAAGCCTCACTCATACAAGGAAGTCTATACAAAATTCGTGAAGCTTTGTGACTCTTTGTAACACTTTTAATATCAGAATTTCTTTTTCCATAGCACCTCGTTCATCAGCAAGCAGGAGGGTCCAAAGACCATCATCGAAGGCTCCGGCTCCGTGACCCTCAAGGATGACCAGAAACCAGCTAACTTCAAATATATCCGCACCATCCTCACCGAAGGCAACGAACAGGGCGTGGAGGTAATATATTGCAAACATAAGTTTCCTTCGATAATTTTCAGAATAGTTTCACCGCTATACATTCTGGGTGTATATTTTGTATTAAAATAACAATTCCTCGAGACTTTGATTTTTTGATCATTTCTTTGCCGTTCAATCGGCATATCAGAAACTTTAGTAAATCATTAATCAATATGTACCAATGCAACAGTTAAATAATAAAATGCATAAACGTGGATAAAGTTACTACCGTAACGTCACAAGCTAGCGGTATTTGAATTCCTTATTATATTAATAGAAAAAATTACACTAATCATGTTGGAGAATTCAGTAGTTTTGCTATCAGCGTGTTAAGTGATTCCGCAAATCTGACATGTACATAAGAAAAGCTTCCAGCTTATGCTTCAAAAGTAGTGACAACAATAAAAAGTAGCGACACAAGTATGTGAACATTTCAAGTTAGGTGGACGTCAACCTTTCGAACAAAAAGTAAACATTTGTACAATTTTTCACAGACCTTTGTAAATCTGGCCATCGGCGAACGTAGCTACGTCGCGGAGTCGCGCGTCACAAACCTGGAATACAAGAACTCGTATGTCTACTGCGAGGAGAAGAAACAATGCGCACACGTAGACATGCTCTCCAAAATCAACGTGCAAAGTAAGTGTTTTAATAAATTCTGGTGGTAAAAAAGATTTTATATCACTGCCGAACTTATTTATGCCTAATAACGGTAGTGCACGTTGTTCTTTGAACGTGGTAAGAGACAATTACGAATCATTCTAACTTGGCCAATCTTAGATAGGACTGCTATGCAAAGGTGATTATAGATCTTGATATACAGCAGTCACTTCTGATAATATCTGATCATAAATAGACTATCATAATATTTTAAAAAACTTTCGTCAAAATGTGCAATAAATTCAAATTTTCATCCCTTCTAGAACCCGGCGTTGTTCAGCATTTGGTGAACGTGGGATTCGATCTCCGTAAACTAGGCTTCGCTCCTGAATTTGGTCTAGAAATTGTCAACGAATTCTCAGAGAAGAAATTCCCGCAGTATGACCTGAACCTCCATATCAACAAAGAGGACAAGAAATACCATCTACATGTATACAGCCAGCCTGATTTTGGCAGTAAGTATTCGTTTTATTAAATACTTTTAATACTCTACGCCATTGTACCATCATCACCAAAGTTTTTGTATATACCAAGTGTTCACGGGGCTCTTTTCAATATCAGAAAGGCTTAGGTTTTAATGATTGTAAACTTTACACATTTCATAGTTTTTTTTTGGACTATATTCAGACATGTAGGTTTTTAATATATAATATCTTAAAAACTGTAAAATCTGTTCGTGTGGAATTACAATCAATGTAAGTTCAAAAGTAAGAGTTAAAAAATCTGAAAACTAAGCTATTATTGTTATTTTGAACTTTGCGATCATATCTTTTGCCATTTCTAAAAGTCATCACCAAAAGTAACCACACTTCTTTTTCCAGAATTCCCAGCCGGTATCACCGTGACCTTGCCCCAGAGAGTGATTGCCCTAGAATCGTTGGTGCAATACCCAACAGGCAAGAGTTTGCCATTCCCCATCCGCGGTGAGGTGTGCTTATATCCGGACAAGAACAGGCCCCAGCAGAAGACTGCGGCGAGGTTTAACATTGATATGACGACCAGCGATGTCCAAGGATCTGCTATCGCTGAGTTTGGCTTCAGTCACCCTAAATTGGGCAAGGTAAATAATTGTTGATTTTAAATATTTTATATATAATTTCTGTGTATATTTCTTCACAACTTCTTCTCTGAAAACACGTCTATTGTGATTCTGTGATTAACTTTAAATTCAAATTGTGCCTTTAACATCTAATGAACTGCGTGGCCATTTATTACTTCTAATGGTTGTGGAAATCTTTCAAATATGAGTCCATTGATCTCACCGTCACATTCATATCTTTTTAACAGGATTTGTTGTTAATCACGGAACTTTTTTTTGTTCTACTTCAAAAATTTCCTCTTGCTTCATTCATACAGTGTTTTCGTGATTAACTTTTCTATTGGTTTGGATTACTTTTTGATGAAGGCTGTTAGCGGGCTGAGTGATTACTCTTTGTACTGTTATTTAGTGGAGTAGAAGTTCAGTTCATGTAATATTTGCCAATATTTCAGGAAGCAACCCTGAAACTCCGTGGCAACGTCCAGAGGCCTGATGATAAGACACTAAAGATTGAGACTTCCGCCGCTTTGTCCCACCCATCGCTCGGAGGCGTAAGTTTTTAACATAAGTTAACTGGATTTGAATATTTAATTTTTATATTTGAGTAAGTGAACTAAAATTATAACATTCACACTTACTTACTTACAATTTATTTTGATGTACTTCTTCTTGTATGAACGTATCCATATATAATTTTGTTGTTATGCTCTTTACATCAAAAACTAATTTCTCAATACCATTTTCTTTTCAGGATCGCGAACCCAAGTTCTACTTGGAAGTTAATCCAGTGCACATTAAAGTCGTGGTAAGTATACTCATATTTAAATATCAATTAATAAACTATCAGTTTAATACAATTCGTTTTTATATTCCTATAGATACTTTAATTACTACTTCCTACTAAACTAATTTCCTAATTACTACTTCCTACTAAACTATAATGTCTTACAGCTGGACACACCGATCGTGAAAGTGGTTGATATTGAAGGCAGTGCTATCCTGAAAGATAATTTGCAGCAGGGAGAAGTGAACTTCTGCTTCTTGGAAGGAAAGCCTGTGACTTTGAAGGCTGTTGCTAAGGACTTCCAGTACTACGAGTTCACTACTGGATACAGTGGTAAGGTTTCTCTCGTTTTTGATCTGTAATATTAAAACTTATTTGAAAGTTGTAGTACATTAACAAGTATAAATAATCCTTTGCCAATATTTTTAGAAACTAATTCAAATTGTCACTAGTAATGTCATTGGTAGTCTAACGTGGTGGCGCGGTCACCATACCGTCTGACACAGAGTAGGCTCCAGGTTTGATCTCAGATCAGACAAACATCTGAATGATGAACTTATATTTCTGTTCTGGGTGTTTGTGTTTGTATATTTCTATTGGTGTAAAGACATTATTTTATTATAAAAAAAATTGAAATTATATTTTGGTTGGTACTATACGGTATCAGTTCAATCCAATCTATCAATATTTATCAAAGAAGTCAGAAAAACAACTTTAAAACTGACAGGAGATAGCAAAAAGTAGGCTAGATAAGTAAGATTTAATTAGATTTTATTGAAATTCTTTAATTATTTTCTTTTTTTTTTTTAGATGACAAGGAACGCAAGCTGTCGATCATTGGTCACATTGAGCCTGAGAAGCGTTTAGATATCTCCGCAGACATCATCCTCCCCGGACATAAGAAGAACATCGTTCATGGCGCTCTCTACCTGAAGGACAATCTTGTCAAGAGCGACTACGGTGTTTCTAAGGAAAACTTTAATTACTTCGTGGTAAGAATTGCAAAAAGTATTTATTAATTTTATTAAATTATTAAGAAACCTGTACGTATATGGGATTCCCTCCTTGATGAGGTCAGTTAAGGTAAAATTCATATCACTTGATATGGATTTTTAGCCCATTTATTTTCTATTAATTGCCATAATGTATTTAAAGATATTTAAGGGGATATGTTTGATATTTCATCAGCAAACAGTAGTATACTTAAATTTCTAGTAACTAGTAAACCTAAATTTTGTAAGAAGACCTTCGCAGGGTTAGTGGAACAAAAAAGGGCTAATGATCATAAATTTATCCAATAAAATTATAATTTTGTCAGAGTGCCTTGAAGAACGACGTAACAACCCTTGAGACCAAGATCAAAGGTTTGGCAGATAAGGCAAGCGAGGAGTTCAAGAAGACCATGAAGAAGGTGGAGCCGACCATCAAGCAGATGGAGCAAGCATACTCAGAAGACTTCAAGAAATTAATTAACGAAGTCTCTAACGACCAGGCTTTGAAGGAGATTTCGGAGTCATTGTAAGTAAAGCAAAAAGTATACTTGACTAAAGAAATGAAAAATAATAAATGAAATGAAATTTTTGTTTGTAGCAAATGAGTTAGCTCAGCTATAGGTTCTAAACAACTTTAAATCAGTATTGTTTCATATTGGTTGAAATTAAACCAAACACTTTATTGCGTCCTAAAATATTTTGAAAACAGCTCATTTTCTGAGCTTGACTGAGAACAGTAACTACCTTGTATAAACATTCTGTTAATTCGCAGTGTGGACAAGATTAAAAAAAAAATAGGATATAAACGTACAATTTAAGATTCATATTTATATGGATGGAAATTACAAACGAGTATGAAGTCCACCTGATTGTAAATGGCCACTCCCGTTTATAGACATCTGTAATCAATCCCGGATAAGAACAATGTCGTACCTGAGTTAGCCATAGGTATTTCTATCCTTGAGTTCTAAGTTGGAACACCACAGGCCAGTATGTCTCCCACATACTAGTCATCTTTACAAATCACGACACAGTATCCCTTAACACTGCTGTTAGGCAGAAATAGGTGTGGCTGTGGAGCCAAACGAACCAACAAAAGTTCTACCTTTGAAACGTATCAATATATTAAAATTGTTTCAAAATATTTGTAGGAACCACATCGTTCAGTTACTAGCTAAGATGATTGATGACATCGCAACGGTGACCAAACCAATCATCGACAAAATAAACACCGCCATCACCGACATCTGCCACAAGACCCAAGAGTTATATGAGAAACAGGTAAGATAATTTTACAGTACAATAAAATATGTATAATGTAAACATAAAAATGTGTATAATGTAATGTAATGTATAATGTGAACATACATACATCTACATACATGTACAGTGATATCTATCACGTATAACATCTAGCGATCCAGATAGAGTAGATGTATTTAATTAAACTTAAAGTAAATGTAAAATCTAGATAAGGACTATATTTTGATCCGACTACATCAGAAGTAGGGTAATGTTTTGCCAGCGTATGTATGTTTGTCTGTATGTGTATCCATTTCTTTGGCACGCGCTACAATCCAAACGGTTAGACGAGTTATGGCTTGATATATCAGTAAAATATGTCAACTAAATATCCATATCTGATATTTTAGATCGAACCACAATTCAAACAACTGTACACGAATGTATCAACAATGCTGAAGGAATACTTGGACGGACTCATCGATGCTGCCACCTACTACGTAGCTTTAGCTATCGACTTCTTCGAGAAACACAAGCCCGAACTTCAAGAATTGGCCAATACCTTCACTGAAATCTTTAAGGGTGAGAGTCTTGTTAGATCTGTTCAAAAAAACTTCAATATTTAATAAGATTATTACTATAGATTTCCATTTAAAAATAATTCATTTGCTACTTAGCAAACAAACAAACAGTCCACCACATGGACATCTATAATTAACACCAGATAAGATTACAGTCTAACCTGAGTTTGATCACAGCTGCTTTCCTTGAAGACTAAAAACGTGCTTAAACAGCTAAAGATAGCTGTAAAAGTGATGAAGAAAGAATAAAGATCTAAGGAAAAGGATACTGCCTTTTAGAAATAGAAGAGGGTTTAGGACCTCTAAACACTATTACACTGCTGCTATACAACAGAAATAGAATCAACAGTGTTGTCTAGAGCATTGTTAGCATGTAGAGAACATTTCTTATTTTTACTTTCTTCGTTGCAGATTTGACCAGGATCCTGGTGGCTCAACTCAAGGAATGGCGTGCAAAGGCGACTGCATTCTTTGCGGATCTCGGCGCCCAGATCAAGGAATTGCCCATCGTTTCCTTCATCAAGGAGAAGGTTAGAACTTAAATGTAAATTAAAGGATGCTAGAGTGAATCTTCATTATCGCAAATAAATGAAGTTATAGGAAAAATATGTGACAACCCTTACTGAAAATTATCTCTATACGTCAAACAAAATTAAAAACAAATAAAAAGTTACATTTCAATCACATTGCGATTGTCTTAATCATTAATCTAAAATTGCGAGACATTGCGATTGTCTTAATCATTAATCTAAAATTGCGAGACATTGCGATTGTCTTAATCATTAATCTATAATTTAGATTAATGATTAAGACAATCTTCAATATACAAAATGCACAATTTACTCGTAGATCTAAATGAAAGATTATCGTTATACTTCTAAATTTATGGACGATAACTTGACCTGAAGAATAATTTGTTGACGTATTTGCTTCAGTACCAAGAGCTGTCGATCCCGCAACAACTCCTGAACATGCTTAAGGAGATCCACAATGCGGTTAGAGGAGTTCTGCCCACAGAAGAGGTCAGGAGCTTCGCGGATGCACTGTACAAGTACTCTGAGAAGGTATGATCATGAATCTCTACCTAAAAATCATAAAGGGACTTGGATTTCTTTTAAAAGAAAAAAGTGAAATCGTGAGATTATTTACTTAAAAGTTGTTCGATTAGTTAATTATCTTGTCCTGTTGATATAAGGTCTACTATTGTTGTTATTGCTGCCACATATGGTCTTTATAGAAGTTCTAAAATTTTTCTCTCAATTT
Source organism: Cecropterus dorantes dorantes (assembly GCA_018249915.1). Lineage (NCBI taxonomy): Eukaryota > Metazoa > Arthropoda > Insecta > Lepidoptera > Hesperiidae > Cecropterus > Cecropterus dorantes. Next base: position 7,163 of record DWLI01000750.1, on the reverse strand, counting down.
TTTCTCGACTTCTTTTTCGTGACGTTGATCACAAGAGGTATTGCTATTCCTGATGACTACGATTAAAGCATTCTTGTACGGGTAGCTATTTTTTCATTTTAAATCTTCAATTTAAATTTTCGGTACAATTAACATTAATCAAAAAACTTGTAGTAAAATAACGTAGAGTTGTTACAGCTTTAAATATTCTAAATAAACATAAAGTTAGCTTTTTTGTAATAATAAATTGAAATTTGTATAAGTCAGTTTCTATTGGTTCTATTTGTTGATGACTAGTAGTGCTCTGCGGTTGCGCACGCTACTACATAAGAAAAAAATAAACAAACAAACATAGCGTGATGTTATATAGCCTTTCTCAGTAATTAAACTATTTTTTTTTTCACACAATTTTTTTTTCATTTTGTACCAGTATCTCCTAAAATTAATGCGTTCAACCAAACAAACAAACTTTTCAGCCTTATAATATTAGTATAAGTATATATAGCTATATATTAGTATAGATATGTAACTTATAATGAAGTTTTAATAATTTTGTCCATAGAAACTGAACCAAGAGAAAATGGATGAGGCAGCTGAACTTCGCAACGTGTATGAGAAGCTTGTCGCCGCTGTCGGCTCGATCGTGAAGTTCGTACGCACACAACTGAACGAGCTGGGAGTACCAAGCGTGCCTATGGTCAGCAGCGTGAGTACTCAAGCCTTATTACTTTTAGATACTTAAAGAAACTGTCAGGGAGCCTACCTATTTTCTCGATTTTCGATATAAGGAATCTTTATTTTAAATACGACACATTATAAAGTATTTTTTTTAGAACGAACGATGTTTTTTTTTTATTTGATACAAATAGATATTACATTAAATTACTTACCGTTCGGCCAGGAAAATTTGTTATGCACTGCAAGCGTAAACGATGAACAAATTTTAACAAATTTCGTTACAATTTCATAAATTTGTGGGTTTATCAGATCATACATAAATTTATTTCACCGCTTAGCGTTGACGCTCACAATGTAGATTGATTGACGCTTAAACCGAATGTTTCGTGGCCCACGCGTAAAGCGAGCGGTAGTAGGTATTTCTTGTATTTTTGGCATCACAATTTTTAAATGATGATGTTTTAAATTTATATCGAAAATGGATAAGCTCTACGTATTCGCTTTACTCTTTAAGATTTCTGACTTATTCTCTTTATTTTATACAGTTGCCTTTCATCGGCCCAACATCGATGTCTTCTCCAAGCTTCGGAGGATCTGCATCCTTCAGTTTGATCAACCAGTTCATCCGTGGAGACATCCCCAATCCTCTGGACATCATCAGGGCGTACAGACCACGCTCTTTGAACCCACTGGACGAAGTACCCGCCAAATGTAAGAATATTATATATGTTAAAAAATCTTGCAAGGAAGATTGGCTCTTGTAAAGGAGACTTACTTACCCAAGATGTGCTAACTGTTATGTTGTAAACAATAAATAAATATGTAACAAACTTAGTCCTCGGGGTTAACAACGAATTTTTGGTCTACCTCAGGTAATCTGGGGTTGATTATAAATATCCAAAGGCTACAAATGCCACTTATCATCGAAAAGATCACATGCTCGTTTACTACTTCGTTATCTTACTTTTACTAATTTTATAAGGACGAAAACTTGTGAGGATGTAGGTTTGTTACTCTTTCAAGCAAAAAACTACTGGTCAGATTTAGTCAATAATTGGAAACAAAAATTGTTGGTAGCTTGATATATACATATGATACTCATTACCGAAAATGTTACTGAAGTGAAAAGTGGAGCCGGTCAAATAAGCTAAACCATATTCTTTCTGTTGGATTTACAAAATAAATCTGTTTTAATCACAGTGAGAGCGGTGATCATCAACGGTCAGCACATATTCACCTTCGACGGCCGCCACCTGACATTCCCGGGCAACTGTCGCTACGTCCTGGTCCACGATCACGTCGACAGGAACTTCACGCTCATTTCGCAACTCCAGAACGGACAACCCAAGTCGCTCATCCTGGAGGACAAGAGTGGCACCACCATCGAACTGAAGGAGAATGGACAAGTAAGACTTCTGAACTACATTTTTTCACACTGCTGTGCTGATATTTTAATAGTTATGAAATAAATAAAAACTAACCAATAAATGCAATAAAGCTTGTTTCACACTTTTACAATTTTTCGACATTCGAAGAGCCGTTGTATTCGATTTTTTATTAAACTGGTATTCTAATAGTCGATTGCTATTGAACTAACTTCCTTATAAAATGTATGAATTAGTGGCTATGTATTATTGATTCTATCCATTTGAAGACCAACCCTTTACCCTAACTGCTTCAATGATGTGTTTGAATTTCTTAATCATGTGTGCTATTTTTAGGTGGCACTAAATGGAGCTAACCACGGATTCCCGGTTATTGACAATGATGTCTTTGCGTTCAAACAACCCAACGGACGCGTCGGACTTGGCTCTCGCTATGGTCTTATGGTGTTCTGTACCAGCAAACTTGAGGTTAGTATTATTAAATATTATTTGTTATTGTTGTTAGAATGAGACGAATAGAATGAGAAGAATCTTGAAACTTATTAAATTCAAGTAAGTTTTAGGTCTCACTTCGCTGATCAAATTTCTGTGGTCGTATAAATGTTTAAATAGACATCAATTATTATTAGAATGTATGTACTCTTCATATTTGAAGAGTTCCATAAAAACCATCAGTCGCTTCTCGTTTATTATGGCACTCTTGAATTCTAAGAATATTTTAATGTTGTACAGGTGTGCTACATTGATGTCAACGGTTTCTATCTTGGCAAAATCCGCGGTCTTCTGGGAGACGGAAACAACGAGCCTTTCGATGACTTTAGGCTACCAAATGGAAAGGTAAGAATTTTATCTATCTATGTATTGTGGTATATATTTCTTATATGTTACTTTTATTATAAATCTCCATGCTGCTCCAGACGGTGATGCCATATTAAAACTAATAATTTACAAAATACAAGTCGTTAAGAATTTAATAACATATTTGTTACGTATTAATAAAAGTTACAGTTTCCAAAGTTAAGTTCCGTTTCAGAAAACACCTAAGTGAAAAAAAACTTTTCGTATAATGTAAAATATTTCTGAATCTCAGTTTCCAGATGTCATTCGTGACATGTATTTTTTTAAGATTGAAGAAGCAAATAAGTATGTAGTTCACCCGATGGTAAATGGTCTCTACTGTCCATGGACATCCGTAAGAAACATCATATAGAACAGGGCTTCTGTTTTAAATTAATTACATCCAGTGCTGATGCCAAGGACAAAGGTCGATCCCTATAAAAGTGAGCCAGCAACCATACTCTTTCATCCTTACGCAATAATTACTTCTTAATCTACTTAGTTGTGGCAGTGATACGTGCCACAAAACTTCACCGATCTACCTCGCTTATATTTAATTCTCCTTCAGATCTCATCTTCGGAGAGCGAGTTCGGCAACGCGTACCGCATGGCCGGCAGCTGCCCGCAGGTGAAGACCCCGGAGCACTCCCACCAACAACACCATATGGCGATGCCGCCGGCCTGTGAGGCGGTCTTCGGAGGCCAGTCCCCGCTCCGACCTCTCTCTCTCGTGCTGGACATCAAGCCTTTCAGGTAACTTTTATATATTAGCGGTGCTCCGTAGTTTTACTGACGTTCAAGAAAATGATTGAAGAAGATGATGATCTTTAAATTATAATCATTGTTGTTTACGTAAATTGATTGAGTAATCAAATGAGGACTAAATTTATCAATATACTTTAAATAAATATTGAATCCTTTAAATTAATTTCACCGGTTTTTGATGCGATTTCAAACACATTGGCTAATAGTTAGACAAAATTCTAAAAACTATGAAAAAGTTAATTATCAGCTAATCTCATCCCGTGGTCTAACCTGCGTTAAAAAATGTAACATAAGTTTAAATGATAATAATTTTTTGTAGAGACAATAGTTTTCAATTAAATGACTAATTGAAACCTCAAGATACAGACTATAAATATATTTCCAATCCTGTAAATGAAATTCAGGAATTTGATTAGTTTGATTTGATGGTATTTCAAACACACAAAGAAACAGTTACACAAAAATCTTAAAAATAGTATATGTTAACACTATTAAAATTCTCCGTTGTAGACAAGCGTGCATCCACGCGGTGAGCGGCGAGGACGAGGCGGCGTACCGCGTGGCGTGCGACCTGGCGCGCGGGTACGCGGCGCTCGCGCTCAGCGGCCTGCTGCCCGCCGCGCTGCCCGCGCGCTGCGTGCGCTGCACCGACGCGGACTCGCCGAAGGAGATCGGCGACGTGTACGAGCTCAAGCTGCCGAACAAGCAGGCGGATATCGTCGTCACCGTCGAGATCACTAAGGTTCGTTATGATTGTTACTGTTTCATCGCAATGGTCAAATCAGAGGGGTTTCAGATTTAATAGACTTCCAATATAAGAGCACTAAGCTCCGTCCTCCTTCTAAAAAATCAAAAGTAAAATGATGAACCTAAATGCTTTTAAGTTTTTTTCTCTAGTAAATATTTTGAAAACCAGAGAAAACAAAATGCGTAAATCCACCAATGTCAATGACATCGCTTTATTCGAGTGCAAAATGGTAGGCACAGTTCACTAGGCTAGAGTTGGTAGACATTGAAATAATCTTGAAAGATCAGTGTGAAAAATGACTTTTAGATACATTTATTATCTATCACAAAAAACAACATACAGATCGTAAATTTCCATAAAACCAGCTCATATATCATCAAACAAGAATGTAAGATAGAAAATTTTATATACACAATAAAAATCTGTTTTTTTTTTTACAGAACAACGAGAAATACTACAAGGAAGTGGTAGTACCACTTGTGGGCACGCTTGTTGACACATTGAAGAGCAAGAAGATTAATGACATCAAAATATACCTCGTTGGCATCACTTCGAAATTCCCCTACCCCATCGTCTATGATACTGATTGTAAGTATAGAACATTCAATAAATAGTAGTTAGGGTGCGATTTACAAATTAGAACGATATGGTACAATTGAAAAGGTACCATCGCCACACATTTCTAACGTAAAGCAATTTTTGCGTTACGATGGAAGGGTGTGGTTGCCGGCTTACTTCCATATGTGTAATATAAGACGACCATTTTAATCCTCGGGAGTAGCAACGCCTCTGGAACTGACAGAACTTCTTTTTTATATGAAGTTGCTAGCAGATGTCTATAGACAGTGTCCAGTAACCACTTAACATCAGAATTGTATGCTCGTTTGATATTTCAATCTTATAAAAAATGTTAAACCTGAATACACTTCACTGCGGTTCGGTCATTATTAGAGGAAATGAGTCTTCTATCGTGAGTCTTCTTCTAACCAAACTAGTGGGGGTCTTCATAGGGAGAAGAAGATCTCTTCTTCTTCCAAGGCAGCGATGCATTGGCGACTCCTGTTGAATTACAAAATAATGTACCACTTCTAATTTTTAAAATACAATAATTTGGTATCGCCGAGTTGATCTGATGATTGATCCGGGAAGCGGATAGTGTAACTCCTCAGTGTTCATCAATAAACACCTCGAGTTAGGACTTCTAGGTTTCGTTGACAACTACAATAGATTAGCGTGCGAAAAAAGCGAAACTTTCAACTTATTATTATAATTTACAGTGAAACTCAAACATCCCAAAGTTCAGTTTGATGACGAAAGCCGTTACGACCTGTTCAAACCCATCAAAGTGCATCAGGATACCATCGACAAATACGAGGAGGTTGTGGTGGACGTTATCAACTACTTCAGGGTTAAACTTGGTGAGTATCATAACATCAGTTTCACATCTCATCATGTCCTCGGGGCTTCACAGTATTGACTTATTTCGTAAGTAATTAATCATTTCGAACTGAAAGTGCTTGACTTTCGAGATCTTTGAGAAATGGTACCTAGAAAAGAATTGTTCGCATTGTTGTTTAAATATCTTTTTACCCAATTTTTTTCAGAGGTGTGTTACAGTATAAATTGTAATGTAATTGTAATAAAAAAAGAAAATAAAAAAATTGAAAAAAATGCATCTGGTGTAGACGTACATATCTGAAATGGACTTACATTTTTTGACGAAGAAACACATTTGAAATAAAAAAAAGGAAAGAAAATAAAATTTGTCATTTATATTTTAAAAGTCAATAATTAAGGCAAAAAAGAAGGGAAAAAGGATTAGAACGAAAAGAGAAGAAAAATGTGTTATATAAGAAAAGAAATAGTCAAAGTTCGAAATTTGAATCCTGAATTCTCCACCAAATTTCCCATTTTTTCCATTACAACGAGGAACTATGAACCACTAACACTTTACTTTACCTTACTTTGTCACTTGCAGGCTTATACAATGTGATGCTGACTTACCAGAGCGTCTGGGAGCTGCCGCTGCGGCCCGGTGCCGTTAAGCACTTCGTCGCTTCAGTTGGCGAGCAATGCGAGAGCCAGTTCTTCCCTGTAAGTCCTTCTGCAAGCCTTGTATTCCACTACGCCAAATTGTTAGCAAGATTGATTTTGATGTGAGACATCTATAAGCGCAGGTAAACCTGATTGATGGCGTGGCGATGTTTGCATTTATTGATTATCGCGCCATCTGTTATACATTGTCGGAACTATTAAGTATCGAATAAAACTAAGCGGGCTGCGGTGTTAGTTCGACTAAATGCGGAATACTGTTCGTAGATAGCGTTATTTTTATTAGCTTTATATGTAGTTCCTGTGGCAATGTTGTCTTTTACGCGTATTACTTGTATGAACACGATATTTCACATCTGCCAGGCGTCCCTTGACGGCTATTTTTTATAAGGTTGAAGTTGCAAATGAGCATGAAACCCACCTGATGGTAAATGGTCACTGCAGTCCATGGACGTTATAAGCAATTTCATATAAGACAAGGGCTCTACCTGAAGTCAATCATACGTTGCTACTACCAAAGACTAATATGGTCAGTTACATGAAATAAACCGCCACCTATTCACCACCTTTCCATAAAATACAAGAAATGCTTCACGCTAGAAATAGGTATTGTGGTGGTAAATCCTCGAAATTCGTTCTACCACTTTGATTGAAACCTTATAGAACTATAGATTAGAATAATTCTCATTCTTCTATTCGCGAATTAATTTCGTTATCGT
>DWLI01000749.1:0-18872 GCA_018249915.1 Cecropterus dorantes dorantes | reverse complement strand
AGCCCTCTTTTGCTCGCCTCTTACAGCAGACGGGGGATACCGTACCCATGCCGATCCTGAAGCTACAGGGATGAGACGTTCTGGCCTATCACCTCATGAATTTATATTAAAGTTGGCATTTCTGTCAGGGACTTGAGCCCCCCCGATATGTGTAAGCGTACCATTTTTTTTTGCCCAACGAAGTGGGCACGGGTCTGCTAGTCATCTAATAAAAATATAAATTGTTTATGTTTTTTATAAATATCACATAGACATGTATATAAATGATATTTCAAATGCTATTTCTGTAATTCTCATGTTCAGGAGCGTCCCATTTCAGAATATTTTAGAATATGTTTATTTACAGGTGAAAAACCGTACGTATGTGAAGTTTGCAACAAAGCGTTTGCGAGACGCGACAAACTAGTGCTCCACATGAATAAATTAAAACACATAACGCCATCCAACATAGCGCCTCTAGGAAAACGAACCATTTCAATACCACGTAAGTATTTTTGCTACTTATACGGATATGATCAAAACACGCAGCAGCGTGTTGCCAAGTTCTCTGGCAACGAAAGCAACGCAAGTGTTATTTTATTTTACTTCGTTTACTTGTTTGATGTTTCTTTAATTTATCAAAAGTCTTTCTAATATCATGGAGTTATTATTAAAATTCATAATTACACAAAAATATTCTATTACATCGCGACGTCTTATGACGTTTAATCAAAAGCGGATATTTAGAGTAAAATATAAATCAGCTTAACAGACTAACAGCATTTTGAACATTAAAATTAGATGATGTGAAGCCGCAATTAACGAAACAAGAAGACACAAAGCCGAGCCAAGCTGAGATCGCAGCTGCTGCGGCGCAACAACAGCAGCAGCAACAGCAACAACAACAACAGCAGCAGCAACAACAACAACAGCAGCAACAACAACATTCCCACCAGCAGGCAATTCAGGTCTGCCAGGTACCTGGACACAACTTTACGGTAAATTCAACTGAAAATCTAACGCATGGTTACCTAGCATCAACCATTAAAGAGTTTGGTTTGCTCTTTACTTTTACCGCATGAATCATTTCTTTCAAGACTTTCATGTTTATTTTAGCTATGCGTTATTTTTCCATTAATATTTAAGTGTTAGATCATAAGTTTTATTTTGTAACTATCAGTGCTTTTTTCTGGTGAATATTGTTTCTGGTCTTCGTAAATGTGTCGTTTAAATCATTGTTAGTAACTTCACTTTTTAGTCAACGAAAACTTTATTTGCTATTTCTATTGTCTTCTTTTGCATTATTACATGTTCATTCATTCTTAGATGTTAATTTAAATCAAGGTTCCTTCTTATCATACTTTTAGAAAATAAATGTCTATCACAAGGTTCGTTTCTATTACTATTACTCGTATATTAAAATATAACATTGGTATTTTTGAGTTCTATTATACGTATTAAATTACGAAATTACGGAAAGTTACATTCCAACAATATAATAATGTTACCATTTCAGAATACAAACCTAGTTCATACAAGCGCGACAGCAGTGGCAGCAGCCACCGCTGGTATGGTGGTGTCGTGGTCGTGCGAGCTGTGTGGCAGACTGTTCGCCACGCGGGACGAGTGGAGCGCGCACGCCAAGTCTCATCTGCCGGATACCAAGATGTTGCAGGATAAGATGCAGCAGACACAGCATCAGGTAATTTATTTATATTACTGAACGCTAATTATGGTTGTTGAACATTTAATAGAAAGGGATCACGGATGTATAATATAAATATGTGCCATACATATATATTTCAAAGCCGATGTTGGCGAAAAGGGATCTTGATTTAATTGTAAGTATGGTAATTTACAGAGGATATCGGTTATGTTAGCAGTTTTTACAACATAAATGACTTGCCCCACAACAGGTATAATACAAGGTTTATGATGCAGAAGTTCGTTAGGATCCTGGCTTTACTTAAATTTCTGTTATGAATCTATGTACTCTGTGTGTTCTGGCACACGTCTTTTGTCCATGTCTGTTTTAGTAGATAGCGTTTCTAACTTATTTATTTTATTTTCAGCAGCAGGAGAAGGTCCATCTATCAAATCAAGAGAAACTTCAGTTGCTACATCATCACAATCAGAATCAGCAAATTCTCAACGGCCACGGCATCGCCACAGCGTCTGTGTCGACGGCCACTGTAGTGAACGAAGCCAGTGGTGGCGGAGGTGGGACATACTTCACTCACGGGCACACGCACTACACACAAGAGAGACAACACACACATGCACACCACCTGTGCCTTATGTGCAGGCAAGAGTTCGTCAGCAAAGCGGAGTTCATGTTCCACGTTCGAGGACACTTTGAAGGTAAAGTGAGTGATATCGCGGCCGCTGATGTGTTAGCGCGTTCGTTGGTGGATAACTCCGGGCTGTGCACCTGAGCCGGGGCCACGCCCATTGGCGCGTTTCCAACCGACGCCTGCGGCAAGGCCATACTCCACGAAGACACCATCATGTTAAAATTCTGAGACATAAGTGACGTGGGCGACGAGCTCACGTTCGTTTGGAACAGTTATGACAAATAAAAATGTGATTTAGGGTAACGTTTCAATATTTTTAAGGTTGAATTGAATTTAAACTATCGAATCTTAGATACATTTAAGTAGTTATTGATTGAAGTATTTAAAATAATTGTGTTGCTGCCCTGTTCATTGTGTTATATGTGTGTATTTTCGGTTTATTATATTTTAAATTTATAATAAAGTATGCGTTTGTGCTACATTATTGTTTATGAGAAATGATGATTACTTACCATAACATTTATAAAAATCCTAACTTTACGACAATTTATAATTGTTATAAACATAATAGTTACCTACTTCACTTAACACACATTTTAAAAGTTATGTTTGCTTATAACAATTGAAAAACAAATTGATCTACTTTCTTTTGTTCGTTTTATTGTCATTTATTTTTATTAAGTCCTAACTGTATACGAGTAGGCCAATCCACATAATTTTATCAAGTCCAAAATAAAACGAGTGCATGTAATCATATATTCGATAGTAATCGATAAATTAGATTTTAATTATAGATTGATATGTGAGTGTATATAATTAAAATTCTAGTCTTAATAAACCGAAAAAGATGGGTGAAATCTAGTCATTTTGTACATAAAATATAAATGTAAGCAAATATTATATCTTAAGTCTAGTCAGCCTAGTCTTTAAAACTAAGGATTCGCAATAAGTATTTCATTGTATAGATGTAATATATGATAAGCGTATATAATAAAACATTAGTTTTCAATTTGATGCTAGCTTGTTCTGATCACTTGGCCAAAGCTACAAACAATAACACGGCGATAGTAAAATAGTTCATTTGTCAGATGAAATGATTGTGTTATCATTTACTTTTTTGTACAAATTAAACATGTATAATAATCCAAAAGGGGGTTTAGGAGGTCCCTCCTTCTTATGATATTAATTTTATTTTTATCAAAAGTAAAAGCAGTACATCAGAATGGTCTTTGTTTATTGCTAGCTACTTCAAAGTGTCAATGTCGACTCAGAATAAAAGGAAGTTATCCAATTAATTAATGGTCTTAATAGTATGAAATGGTCAATAGTGAGCTAGTATTCTGACAATGATTTAGCATTTAAGGATTTTCCAACTTTAGTGAATTATTCTGTACTTTTATAAAGTAATGCAAGAATTTGCAGATATAGGCGTTACATAACAAAAAGTCATTAAATGACGTTATGTAAGTTTCATATATATATATTGTCTCCAAAAATTTACGATATAAATCGTTTAATGCTTACAGGAATAATTGGTATTACTACCATGCTGCAAATATTTATAAGGCCATGATAATTCGGATCGATAGTTAATTCATATTTTAGGAATGTGGAGTGGTCAGCTAAAATGTAAGTTCGATGCTGGGTATAAAATAAAGAACAACACTTTAATTTATTACGATAATTTAAATAATAATAACGCTTTAACGATAATTTCATGACAATAACACTTTAACTATAATTTTAATAAGAATAACACTTTACAGATTATTTTGCATTTTTTAATGGAATTATCAATGCGTTTTATACGGCATTATGATAATCATTGTACATTATGATGAATAATTATCATTGTACATTATGATAATTGTAAATATTTCAATCTATGCTGGTTAGTATAGAATTATTCAACTCGCAGGTAATTACATTTGCCTATCTAAAAATAAGATGTTATTATAGTTTTCACGGTGCCTCTTGGTATCACCCGTTGCTAAATAAGAAAAAAAAACAAACATAGCGTAAAAATAAATAGCTTATAGCCATCTTCTATAAATTTACCACTCAACACAAAACGAAAAGTTCAATTCGAACCAGCAGTTCCTGAGATTAGACCGTTCAACCAAGCAAACTCTACTGATTTATGATATAAAAACTATAAAGTATAATATCTCTACTACTGGTATCTACTGGTATCATAACGTTCTACAAATTAATCAAATCTTATAAAAATCCATAACAGTTAATTATGTTTTATTTTATCTAAAACTTGGAACACATTTTACACAATATACTAGTCACGAGGACAGAGGTTATCTAAATTTATTATGTCATATTTACCATTTATTACTTAATATTAATACGTTGCGTGGGTATAGATCGGCGAATATATCATATCGTCTATATTCCATGTACGTACGCTTTAGCTTTCTACGCTTGAAGCCCCACACTAGGATTTTCTCCTGTACTGTGGATGTCATGGACGCATAAAACAAATACACAAACACCCAGACCTAAAACAGAAATCTTATTTAATCGTTCAGATGTCTCTCTGACCGGGAATCGAAACTGCGACTCTTTGCTTGTCAGACCGGCATGGTAACCGCTCAACCACGTGGGTTGTCAATAACGGTTGTCGATAAAAACTTACTTTGTAAATTTAACAGCTTGTAATTGTTTCATATAAGTAAACATTTTTCGTTTGTAACCATTGAATCAAATTGTTCGTTTTCTCTAAATAAAAAAAATCTACCCCATCAGTGAAAATACCTCCGATCGATCGTTGAAAGAAAATTTCCACTCCAGTTTGTTAATTCAAATGTCTTTATTTGTATGCTTATTTTGTGTAGGAACCATCACTCTTGATGGTCACTGAAAAATCTAAGATTTCGGATAAAATCGCGTCTCAGCACTTTATATCAATATCGACAACTCACATTGCACGAATACATTACTTATTAATTGATGGTCGAAGTATTGTCTAAATGGAGACACTTAAAAATAGCTTAATAATACAGGCATTCAGACGCATATTGGGTCTAGTGTTATAGTTTCTGTGCAAAGAATCTTATTTGTGCAGCGTTTTTTAAGATATCGGAACATGCACATAGTTAAAGTAAGGCTTTCTCGGTAACGTAATGTCTAAAATTTATCATTCTCGGTTCACATGCATTTCAAACCTTTTTTTTTTCGAAGGAAGGACTTCACTAAATATAAAGTACAAGATGAATTTGTCGCGAAAAGTCACTTGAATAAGTAGATTCTCATAACTATTTACACTCAGCATCGAAGGTACCTTTTGGCTTTTAATTAGTAAGGGAGGACCGCACGTAATCGTATACAAACTTATTTGGTTTATTATCTTAAACTATTCACACGATTATAGGACAAGGGTAGCGAGCATTTTTAGAGAATATTTGATAAACCCGTGCCGTCATATGAATTGACGACCAAAAACTACTTTGGACTCTCTAAAAATAAAGACTCACAGGCATAGGTAGATAAAAACATGACGTGCCCAAAATATTGTATCGCGTTCGCCATGTTCACCATCCCTGTTATAAGATATTATAAAAATAAATAAATAGGTTTTGATGCATAACATATATGATTCCGATGTCTCTGTAGAGACAGATTTCGATAATTAGCACCAATCATCAAAATCTTTCTGCAGGGCTAAAATTATATGTGAGTACTTATAAACTTATGAACTTTCTAATAAAAATGTTTCTAATTTTTAATATCGATTAGGTAGAGACACAATCTTTAACAGTGAGTTTGTAAGTTCTATAAATTTGCTATCTAACAGTTTAATTAGTCCTTATTTATTTCATTTAATGAACTCATTAATTATAAGTTTAGTTATTTAAGTATTACTATCACTATATTTCGTTATTTTCTAAGTTTGGTCATCAAGAATATCAAATAAAAATCGTATTAAACACCATAAGTAAACCATTCAATAAACTGTAAATGTATATAGATTACGTGTGGTATAGTTTAAGGGCAATTCAGAGCACGATGGAAGTTACAAATTTGAGTAGGAATAGGATCGTTTGGATAGGTTCGCGACTGCGAAATAGGTGGGACATGTATGCAATACATTATAGTTTTATTTTACAGTAGGCAAAGAATCCTACGTAAAGTATTCTAATAAGTAAATTGGTGAATACTTTTCTGAAAAGTATACATACCGTTTGCTAACGTAGACTGCCTACGTTATATAATTGTATTGTGTGGAATAATTTTAAATAATAAAAAATAAATTGTATTTGAGAATGTTTTCAGTATCACTAAGAAAGTAACTGGCATGGAAAATATTGATTTATTTATTTACTTGGTATTTCGACTAGAATTGTTGACGCAAACTTTCACCTACACTTTCACCTTATAGAAGCTGTGCCTAATTCTTCTGATATTTATTGTGTATACAAATTTCTCAATAGGTCAACAGGTTTAAAGGCGTAGAACTCTACATGGTTCGACCGCGTCAACACCATCGCTAAATTCATTTATGTTAAAACGGTGTTCTGGATTTGCGGGCGTGGTAATGAACAGTTTAAAGGGAGAGAAGGCTATATATATATATAAATAAAAGAGCCCTAACTTTCTCCAGTGTAAGGTCAAAGTGGTTACCTTTTAGGAACGGATAGGTATTACGTGAACATCTGCGAAATGCTAAGTATTTAAGTACTTTTAAAAAGATCGTGTTCATATTTCTTTATGTGATGTTGAGTGAATTATTAATTTACATCGTAAGGAGTAATAAGAATAACTATCATATTTAAGTAGTTATCCTTATTATTAAAATATGTATATATAAGCTTTATTGAGAAAACAGTCCTTAATCATGGAAACAAAACTGCCAATTGCAACAATAACGCCTATTTACATTATACAATGCATTAAATTGTACATATTAGTAGGTACCTAATAATATAGGTATTATAGTAATATATAATATACAACCGCATAAACAAACTCCAGCAACGAATTGTAGTAAGAATATCGGCAGTACAACAATGTATTTAGTATAAAATATAGTATTATTATAATAAAAATAGGTTTTTGGTTATTATTCTGTACAATATCATAAAACAACCGATGTACATAATTGGATACGAGTCAAGTTTTTCTACATTTTTATAAAACTAAAACAAATAGATCTAGAATTTTAAATTATGTACATTACAATTGGCTTTCGGTATGATCTCAAATGTCTAGTCGTGTAGTTATAAAAATAATGACCAAAATAGATGAATAAATTGTAAATATTAATTTATTATTAACGCTTTCCAATTCTTAGTGTAGGTAGGTTGTAACTGGCTTTGTACCATATAAAATTTTATATTCCCTACTTAAATCGTCTTATCTTAAATTTATACATATATTTCTCCTAACATAGTTTAAAACTCTAAACGCAAAAACATTTGTTAAAGCCTATGAATTCATCTAACTACTCGTCAATATAATCGTAGCTAAACCACTTTCAGAAATGCTTTTCTCTCTGAAAGCTTACCGGACTTGATCCATAATTCCATATCACTAATAGAGCCCGGTTAAGGTAAGGTTCTACTATTTTTTGTTACCCATTGAGTATACTAGTAACTATCTTCATTATCCTATATAAATATATCGTGTTTTAGTTTGCTTTAATTCGCTTCAGAAAAAACTTACAATACTTTTCAAAATTAGGGCCGCTACATACCGGTCTTAATTTTGGCGATAAATTGAACCTCGTAAAATATATCTCTTCAAAGTAGAATTAAGGATCTGAGTGCGAAAATAATTAACTAGTTACTTAATTATTGTATGCTTTTTTTACAAATATGTTTGTATGTAAACTGTCCATTGAAGATTTGATTATAATAAACAAAATTTATTTGTTACATTATATATAAGGCTTCCCTTTTTTTGCGAATTCTCAGTATATTTTTTGGTATGTAATTTGTTGTCCAAATTGAAAGAAACTGATAATGTAAAACATTATTTCTGTATATGTTTTTTTATTCTGTATTTCTTTTTTGAATCAACAACTTAAAAGCAATAATTTTATATCGCATATCGTAAAAAAAACTTAAATTGTATAAAATTTAAAAGAATCGTGACAATGTGTTGTATATTATATTGTAAATTGTTAGACAGAGTTGTGGGAATAAAATAATCGAATTTCAATACTTATAACTTTTGACCTTATTTTTCCCCATATCCCGCTTTGGCAAATACCTAACTCGAAACTGTGATAATTCGTATTGGTATTTAATGTTAAATATTACTACAATCAATTTTTTTTTAATATTGTTGAAATATTGTTTTTTTTTCTATATTTCTATGTCTTGGCTTGGTGCCTTTAAGTCTTTGTTTAAGGTTGAAACAAAAGTGTACAGTTCACACCTTTTTTCAAAATTAAATAAAATCATAAAAACAAAAACCAATAGTGAAGGTAATAAACAGATTTTTATAATACCTCCCGATACCTAAATAAAATTTTGAATAAATCCATAACCGTCCAATAAAAAAAATACAATCAATGAATATTTCGAGGTACATATTGGCAACTGACATGACTTTGACGTTTAATTATGATTAAAACAAGAATGTCAAAAGAAATCCAGTGTGCGGTTGAGGCCAAAAATTTTTAGTTAAAAAATATTTTTTCGGAGAAATTATGCGTTGAATACAATTTCCACGGAATAAATCAGCATTCAATGATTTCACGCACTACTAGTACGGAATAGGTAATGATATTGATATTATTTTATAAATTAAAATTTAAAGTGACAGACAGACAGTTTGAAATAAATATCCTTATCATACCGCACTGTCTGTCCACTGTCTTTCCTTTTAATTCCAAGAGTATTATTTTGTTCAATTTTGATTTCCTTCCCTGTTCCTACTTCAAGAGATATGATCATTTTGGTTTAAGTACTTTTCTTGTTTAATCAATTGGTTATTTATTATATAACGAATAAATGAACACCCCACGGGTGGAACATATCAATTACACATAATCACTATATTGTATTTCAATAGGAACATCAAAATTACTTTAATCTGGAATTAATAAAATGCATTAATTTAAAAAGCGATAAAGGAATAAAAATAGATCTACTATCTAGATATTCGCTCATTCATTTTACTTTTTGAATTTATTTTACTTTTTTTTCAGTATTTTGTACTATACTAATTATAATGCAATCCACGTGTATTAAAATTAAATTTACATCTTTAATAAGATATTTACAAAAAGGTAATACTAAGTGCTGTCTTGAAATTATGCCGGACGTGTCGTGCGTTGAAAATCTAGATAAATTTCGATGGAATGAGACAAATGATATTGTAGAGTACTATGTGCCAGTTACTTACAAAATTATTTTAAAAAAGGAGACAGATAAGGAACAAGATAATATATATTATTCGTGCATAGATTTACGGCACTTATCAACAGACTCTAGTCTAGCTTGTGGTGACATAACAAGAGTTGTTAGTGATAATTATGTACTTAGTAAAATTACTACAGACCTTGAGAAAACTATTGTGTTAAGTAAACCATTCAAATTAGACGAAAGAGAAACAGATAACATTAATAATGAAGAATTTTGTGTTGATGAAAATGTCGTGAAATCGGTTGATTTGATTCGAGAAACAAAGGAAATATGCTTGAAAACATCAAATAAAGGTTTAAATACGTGTATATAATTATAATAATTTACTTTAATTTTACTTCTACATTAGTAATGTATAGGGCATTTTTGCAGATTGTGAACATCGAAGTGAAACTGGTAATGACACATTTTCTAATCAAAGATACGTCAATCTAATAAACCATAATAAACCATTGAAGCCGATTTCAATAGAAAACACAGTGTCTAAGGAAACAATCACAGAACTATCAGAATTAAAAGCCACTCAGAATAAAAAATTAAAACTTACGGTTACTTCTATATGCACCCTTAATACTATTGATTCTACTTCCAGTGAGATAGTTTATGAAGAAAGGGTAAATAATAATTCTAAGATATGTGTAAAGTACAATCACGAAAATAGAGTTGATTATAAGATTAATAAAATAAATGAATTATTCTCTATAAACACACTTCTTTATAACGAATACTGTAAAAGTGTGAACAAAAGATCTAAAGAAGTTTCATACGAAAGAATATTGCCAGATATGAGAGTTGCACATTTTATGAAGTCTGTAGAAAATGAGATACTACCTTTGAAAATACTTCTAAGTGAAATATATAAAAAGTGTGCGTCATTAGGATTATTTTGGAAGTCAAACAAACCTCAATGTATAGATAAAAGAGATTTATTTAACAAAAATCAAAGAAAACCCAAATGCAATCGTGTTGTTTACTCCATTGTTTTTGAAGAATAATTTAAATTTATTACTTGCAATTGTCGGAAGAAATAAATAAATGTATTTTTTGTGATCATTCTACTTATTATAATAATTATATTACTAAAATATAATGTCCTACGTAATTTGTAGCTTGATAATATTGATTATGTATTTTTATGTTAATGAATCGGTAAATAAATTGTCTATCTTTATTCATTTTATTTAAATTACTCACTTTGGGCTTTTGCACATTGATGCGAATCAATTGCGATTGCAATTGCAAAAATTGGTTAAATAAATTTTAATAAAATTTACGACTTCAGAGTTATGGATAAAAGACACTAATGGCCAAAATTATCCAAAAATGGTCGCTGGAAGTCGTGGCAGTCCCTCAAGAGGAGATAAGAAGCTTGTCAGGTTCTACAACTTCAGATAAAACTATCCCTATAAAAGTTAAAATAAGAATAAAAAGAGGAAAGAATAATAACTTTTTCCGGGAAAGAGTTATATCTGTTCCCAAAATAGAACAAGCTAATGAATATACAGAAAAAGTTCGTATAGTTCACAGTGATCAAACAATTATGTCGTTCAATATGCTTACGAAATCGGATCATAAATCAAAAACAAATCGTAAAGCGCAAAATAAATTCTTCCATTTATTCAAGACAGGTATTAATTACATTATAATATTAACTTTTGCTAC
The DNA here is from genome assembly GCA_018249915.1 of Cecropterus dorantes dorantes. Lineage (NCBI taxonomy): Eukaryota > Metazoa > Arthropoda > Insecta > Lepidoptera > Hesperiidae > Cecropterus > Cecropterus dorantes. The sequence goes on along the minus strand of DWLI01000749.1, from coordinate 7,555 downwards.
ATTTACTACTAAAGATTTATTATAAAGTACAATTCTCATAATATTCTACATTTAAGGGAAATGCCTTAGCACACAAGTTGAAGACGAAAACGATCCACCTTATTTGATCGCAACTACAGTAAAATCAAATCAAGAGAATTCAACAGGACAACCAACATACGACAAACAGAATATACGTTCATTACAAAATAAATATAAAACTTTGGAAGAAGTTACAAAACAACCTGTAATTTTTTTAGGGAAATGCAAACCAGGTAAGTAAATAAAATTATTAAATAAGTAATTAATACTCCAACGATGCATAGATTGTTATATACATAATTAGAATTATCAGACATTACTTTGCCAATATTTATGCTTTTTAGTTACGATAAAACTGCTGCGTAACAATTAGCTACTAATATGCTGTATATTATCAAAGGTGCAATGTGTATACAAAAGGCACATACATATAATGTTGTCCAGTTGTTGCGAAGTAGTTTTAAATTAGTTTTACATTAATCTTGCAGGAGGATGTCTTGATCCACCATTTGGCGAGGATAGATATCGCTATGAGCCATCAATTAAACCAAAACAAGAGCCTGATGTAAAAAATAAAGAAAATTATGAAGTCGTTTCTTATGAAAACGAAAGTGAAAAAAAGACCAAACGCTCTGAGGTCACACTGAAAATATCTAACTATGAGGAAATAAACACTTTATCTACCTTTATGTTATATAAAGCCAACTCTGAAAAAAGTTTATCAGATGGAAAATACTCTGATTCTATTATAACGTATCCACCAGATACGTCGCCTCAAGATATAGGTTCTTTAGAAAAAAGTCTAATGATTAGAAAATCTAGTGCAGTTAAAAATAGACTATCAAGTAACATCACGGATACTTATTTCATGCCACCTAAAATTGACAAAAGTCCGGAAAGGAACACAAATAGAAACAAAATGAATATAAACTCTTATAAAGAATCAAATGATTATTACCGTTCAGGAAACATTTCTGATCCTGAAGATAGAGAGGCAAAATCCTTATTACTAGAGCGCAACGATTTGCATTTAGATGAAGTTCCTAAAAATATTGTTTTAGATGTTGAAGAACTGAAAGAACCAGTTCCTCCTCTTAAAATTGAAACTGAAAACTCATATGAAATAGATAAAAAGTATTCGAAATTAAGAACAGTTCATTCGCTGAATGATTTCCAGATACCTATAAGTCAAAGCATTGATGATACAAAATCACAAATTGAAAAAGTAAAAGAGTTAAATAAATTTAGAGCTAGCACAGACGACGTTTTATCAAAAACGGTAAAACTTACGCCTCAGATAAGGGATGAGGTTTCTCCATTGACCATAGAAAACCAAATAAGTGATAATTTTGCTCAAGAGTACTTTAATTCATATACACCTGATGATCCAGTTCAAACTGTAGGGTCGGAGATAGCTAAAGTTCAATATGCAGAATTACAGACACCTTCTTTCATCATACAAACGTCGACTTCTAATAAATCTAATTTATCACTCACAAGTTTAAAAAATAATATTGGTGAAAATAATATAACTTTACCTCAAACAATGAAAAACGAGACGATAGAATCAAAAAGTACCGGTTCCTACATTGACTCGACAATAACGAGTTCAAAAAATTATATTGGTGTACCTGGAATAAAATGTAAATACGATGATGATATAAAACTTCATATTATTAAAAAAGTTAGCTCAGCAAATATTCATACCATATCGAAAAGTAATATTGATGTCCACGTAGCAAAATCTAGTCCAACTCAAAGCAATTTAAGCGATGTAACATTTGAAGAGCAAACAAACAAACAAGGAGAAAACATGACAAACGAGTTGTTTGATCGTACAGTACTACAAACCAAAGATATACAAGACTCACATACCGTACGACAAAAGTTACAAAGTGAATTAATAAGTAACAGTTTGATTAAAATTAAAGAAAAATCTCCTATATTATCATCAAACGATTATAACCTTGAAATACAAGCACGAATAGATAAATCTCAACTTGACCATTTGAGTGAAAGTTTTTCCCGCAAAGCAGGGTACTCTATACGTAAGTACGAGGACAATGATCATCAAAGTACTCAAGATTACGAAGAATTTTCAGATCTTCAAGGGAATGATGAAACAAGCAATAATGTGATTCACAAACTTATAGATTATCATCAAAAAGATAGAAGTACTGAAGAAAATTCTAATGGCAATATTTCTGCAACTGCTGGTGACTCGGAAAATTATAATAAAATAATTCATCAAGACTCTCCGTTGGTATGTATAACTTTATTTTAATATACATCCTAATATTGTGATGCTAAGAAAACAATTATTTATTTATTTATGATTTTATAAAACACATTCCAGCTTGTTACTAGTCCATCAACAAATGAATATTTTAATAATGAAGCCCGCGAAAAAATATCTCCAATAAATTCACACCACATACCGTTAGATAAAAAATCTAAATCTTATTCAACTGCTATTGAAAATAAAATTATTGACATTGATAACTATACAACACAAAAAGATAGTATCACAAATCTTAAACAGAATATTGAAACAGAAAGACTTTTCCAAAATAAAATCGTTACTGAAAACTTCGTTCCAATTGAAACAAGAAATATATTATCTAGGAAACCCACCAGTATAAGTATTGAACATGCCATTGATAAAAATGAAAGTGATTATGATTTTCAAAATAATAGAACAAGTACCTCTAGCATTAATAACAAAAATGGTGCGGTTGATAAATTGATTGAAAATAACGACGTTATAGAAGAAAAACCAATAAATATAAATAAGATGTCCTTGACAAATGAAAGTATTTCCGTGCCTGTTGAAGTCTCGAATAAAACTATTCCAATCCTACAATATTCGAAAAATGATAAAAGTTTCAATGGTTCAAATGATATTTCAAGACAAGATTTAATGTCACATACACGTAAAGATTTAAGAATATCATTTGAAGATAACACTCCTTATATTGCAAAATTTTCATTGGAAAATGATGCAAACAAAGTTATGATTGTTGACTTAGCATTTCAAACATACGTAAATGACAATAATGAAGAAATATTGCGAACGATCGACAATTCAATAGAACCACAAAGATTTCCACACGATAATATATCTGTTATTAAATCTGCACTAGAATTTAATAATAATAATAAATTATCATTTACAATTAATTCTAAAACAAAAATCTCTATAGAAATTGATAAGGGCAGTGACATACCCACTGAAACTGAAGAAAGATCGCATAAAAGTAAAGGTATGCAAATATTTTATACTGCTTTTTAGATTACTGAGGTGCTGTAAAATACTACTAATAAATAAGTGATAACTTTTAATTTCACAGAAAATATAGCTAATGAACTTGACCATATAGAAAATAACAAACATATAGAATTAAGGGAAATAGAAAAATTGCAGAGATCTCTATCTGCTATTTACGAAAATGACCTTATTCCTGTGGAAAACTTAATTAGAAACTTAATTACAGAGGTTGATAAAATAGCTAAATATCGGTGTCTAATTAAAAATAAATTGACTGCAACAAAGAAACGAAGATTATCAAAACAAACAAACTGCAATAAGAGATGTGAATGTTTAAGAAAGTAATAATGGTTTAAAATAAATAGTTACAACGTACAATAGCTTTCATTAAAAATTATATACTTAGTACCTATGATAGTATATACTTTTTATTTAATTTTTAGGTGTGTATTAGGACATATTCAAACTTTTGAAATAAATCGTTATTTACCTGAATTGTATACTTCTTGGCTAATTAAAAGCATATAACATACACCATAATGATGCAATTTCAGTAGAAAATTTTCAACGCAAATTTTTATAGATCTAATGATCGCTAAATTAATTATATAATCATATTTCACACATAGTTTCAAACTAAGCTTCTAATATTCTCTACGTAATTAAATTAATTTCAATTAAAATAATTTCAATGCAGCTATGATATTAATTTTATAGATGAAACAGTGAAAACAACTTATTCCCGTATACTCCTCGTAATTTTGCATTCAATGCAGTCGATTTGCCAAAGAAATATTAATTGATATTGAAGGCAAGTTTATGATAAATGTCAAACGATAATATGTCAAACGTGATCATCAAATGTTTTAATAAAAATAAACTCATACCCAATCTGAACAAAGGAACAAATACATTTCGACAATATGGGACGCTTTTTTTTACAAATTTCTTGTAAAAAACACCAAGTTACCGCTCCAATATGCGAAGCAATACTGGCTATACACACAAAGCTATACATAAACTGTTATGTACGAAATTAATTCGACATAATTTCGAAACATTGGTAAGATAACAATTAGCATGACAATGTATGATAAAAAAAATGTAGAGAGTGTTCGGATTCCGTTAGATGGATATTGACACGCGTGGAACTTGGACGTATCGAAAAGTTGATAAAATAATACACAAGATATGTGAACCCGTTGATTGATCCTTTATGTGATAAGCTTTTTCTTTATAAGTGGTATTCAAAAGTCATGAAAATGGGGCAATATAAAGTAAACACTGTATCAGGGACAGTAGACACGGATGAAAAGGATGCGGTGGATTTGGATCAGGCTATTTCAGTTGCAGGTCAGTCCATGCTTTAATAGACTGTAAGATATTCATGTCATAAAAGTTATCTGTTACGATTTTATGTCATAAAAGATATTTCTTCGCTTTGAAAACAAATGTTAAGTGACCTTCGGGTAACGATACTACTGGCTTCAAATATATTTTCGTAAGTATGTACGAAAAATGGCAAACAAATATTCCGCTAAATGTCAAATCTTTGTATTCCATCTAAAATTTTACTTACATCCGTGTAGCTGCGGTTCAGACTTGTGAATTAAATTAAATTAAATTCAGTCATTCAGTCATTAATTAAAATAAGTCGTTTAAGTAGAATGTTTACGGTTAATTCATTCATTTGACAATAGATGTTGTGGCTTCAACTCTTTCGGAAAAAAAACAATTGGTCATTATTACATCATTCAACATCGAAATTTTGAAGTACCGAAACAGATACCGATAAAATATTTATTCCTTTATAGCAAATATTATAATTATTGCGAAATATTGTTTTTTCCACGCATATATTTTTGTTGTTATTGCCATAATTATTAAATATTCCATACATAATGTATTAGTTAAAACGATTAGAAAAGCCTGAACAACAATTTGTCCTAAATTTTATATCATATATAAATATGTCGTTTTTTGGCTACCAAATACTTAGGTGACGCTTTCATGACATAATTTACTCGTATATTCAAATGGATCTATAGGATAAATGTAAAGTTTCATACAAGGCCACCATTAATCACGTGAGGTGTTCTTGGAGGGGAAGAGGTCGAGTGGAATTTCATCACATCACACTTTAGAGAGAGCGGGCTCTTGGCGAGTATCACGTACTATTTTTCCGCTAGAAACAGAAAAATATAATTCGTTTCTCAAATATGACTGAATCGTACATAAATAATAATTAAACGCGTTACAATAATTACGAATCACACTTTTAAGTATTTTATTGTTACAGTTTCATTGGAATTCTAATTCCTCATCAAGCTTAAATACTTCTCGTAAATAAAAGTATAGAGCGTAATATATTTTTTCTTTTTAAAATAAATGCTACACACTTATACTAGAAAGCCAAACTCACTTTTTAAAAAATCTGACGTAAGATTATGGGAGATGGGGGAGGAAATTGAACAAATCTTACGATCCCTCACTAAAGGGGACCAAAAAATTATAAATAAACAAAAATGCGAGTAATTGATGGACGCCCCCATATCAATTATATCTTTTTTCCCCTCAGGTCTTGGAATATACAATATAAAGTACATGGTAGTGCTAGCTCTTTTTCTCATTGGAGCTTTACTCGAACCAGTTGGCTACTCATTTATTCTGCCAACTTCGAAATGTGATTTAGAAATGACTGACTCTATCAGAGGATTTGTTGGATCTATTCCATTCATAGGTAAGCAATATTGTTAATTGTTAAATATAAATACATTTTTAATATATGTTGAGGAAAGAGACAAAGTATGGATAGTATCCCAAAAATGGAGTACCGGTAACTCTCTCAAACGGAAACTAACACACGCAATAAACAGTGTTTGTTTTTTTTTTTCTTTATATTACCATTCGCATGTGTAACTTGTAACGTCTCAATCGAACTAGCATTTTCGTCGTTGCCGCAGTGTTTTGTTTTGTCGCTTCTGTATAACTTTCTAAGGTATGTAGAAAGTACGTACGGTACAAGAGTGCACTCTGTATTGCTTTTATAATTTCTAGAAACCACCTTCTACCAGACCACTATCTATCTAATTGTATTACTTTTTTTAATTTAAACCATTAATATCAGTTTTAATTATTTGAAAAATCCAGATATGGACGAATTATAGTATCCAATTATGGCCTACTTTATTATCAACTAGCTTGATGATTTAAGTGATTGTAAATTAAAGCAGTTTTTTAGATTCTTAGGTTCAGAGATATTGACCTTCAATTTTTGAGCTTTCTCGCAGTAGTTTATCTTATTTTTATGTAGCATGCCGTTTTCGAATGATACTCATGGGGAAACATGAGTCAAATGACCAACTCCTATGACCTTGGCTTGTTGTATACCGGCATCATCAGGGCTCAGGAAGTTGAAGGTGAAATTTTTCATCGTATGCTTAATATTGTTACACATGTAAGCACCGAATGAGTTAGTCATTTGGTTTTTATTTATTACACCTGCGTCATCTGAGTTACACAGTTGAAAATCATTTTTTTCATCATATCATGTTATCCTAAGTACCTAATGTTCATTAAAACAGGGGTAATAATGACTTCCATGAAGGTTTCCATAAATATTTTGAGTAACTCTTTGAGTTATAGGATGTCCACATATCCAAGTCCAAGAATGAAAGTTTTGTAATGAAACATCCCATCAAATAAAAAATAGAAAATTGAAATCGGTTCAGAATCCCTAGAGTTATTCATGATTATAAGTTAACCTGTTTTTACGATTCTCCATAAAATTGCTGAAAAATTTACAGTTAAATTAGTAGACCCCATATGTACCTATCAATATGAAATGGCTGCTATTTACATTTTTGTATTAATAGTAACCTATTTCACATCACCTATATATGCCATTAATTCGAATTTATTATGTTTCCTCAAAAGAATCACAATACATTGCAAATTATGGCCGATGGTGAAATGTAGGAGCGAAAACGTTATCATTGTTAACGTCGAAGGAAATTTCGAGGTAATTTAATTAACTCGTAGTAAGGGAACAGTTATCACGTATAAACAATGGAAGGATTTTTTCGAAATTCCATAATTACTGTATAAAATGGGGCTCAAACGTATTCATGAAAGTCAGTCCATGTCAAGTGTGAAATTTTATATATTCACAGGCTTAGATATTTAAAAAAAAACGTATTTTTATTGAAAATTAATCACGTGTGGTGTAAAATATTTTTGCATGCATAATGTTCAGTTTTGTCATTG
>DWLI01000748.1:0-18872 GCA_018249915.1 Cecropterus dorantes dorantes | reverse complement strand
CCAGGTGCAGAAGTCGTCGTTTTCGGTAGCCGGATCTCTGCCGGAGATTCTTAGCACCCCCTGCCCCGCCGTTACCTAGGCCGCTACCGTAGCCCGGACTAGCGGGGCCGCCGGGGACTGGGGGCCGTGGTTTTCTCGCACCTTGCATAAGGGGTTTTTGCCGATAGTCACCGCGCTTGGCAGGCGTGTTGGTGACCGCAGTAGGTGTTAAAGTTCACCGGGAGATGCTGCTGCCCATCTCCTGGGTCTTTATCCCTTAGTCGCCTCCTACGACATCCACGGGAAGAGAGGGAGTGGTGCTATTCAAGACCGACACCACACGGCCTAGACCGACACCACACGGCCTACACATACACTCATATCAAGGAGTAAAAGGTCATATTTTTCATTAAATCATTTTAGCCTAGATACTTAATGTTCATTTCAAGTTTAATGAGAATCGGATCAGTGGAAACTGAGTTATTCCTCCATTGGTCGCGCACATGCATAATGCAAATTTAAGACTTATACGTTTTTCTCATGGATGCCCTTGTCAGATCTGAACCAAATTAAAATTGGACCAAACCAAATTGTAGTTAGGGTGTTTTTTTGAAGCTGGTAAAAAAACATCCACACCACACCTTTCGATGTATCAAACATAAAACATATACAGACGAATTGAGAACCTCCTCCTTTTTTGTAGTCGGTTTAAAAGTATAGTACGACTATAGTAATTAAATGATTTTGCAGCATTAGGAGTGGTAAGGGAAACATACTAGCACGTGGCGGATAAAAAAGTAGCTCATTGCAGCAGCGCCGCCGCACCGCTGCACGCTGGAGGGCCCTGGCGGGGCACATCGCGCTCAGCAGCCACTCTTCACATACACTCATATCAATTTTTGCCAACTATATATATATAAGGTATAAATAATTACGATCTCGTTACAATAACATCATCAAATGTAAATGGCTGTTGTTCAGGTGACCACAGAGCAAAATAAAAGTGTTCCGCCTGTACTTTTGGAACATGTCAGACACAAAGCGTTACACAATAAGCTTGCACTGACTTACGAAATATTTACGCAAGGGTAAACTCAAAGTTGTTCCGTGCTCAGTTTATGACAGCCTGGTTACCTTCAAAAATTCTATCAAAAATTAAATGTGTCGCAAGATTAACGATAAGATATAATGATGCATAATTTAATTTATCTGCGACACGGGAAGCGACCTCGTCGCCCGACCCCGCCATCGTAGGTAAAGTGGTGTTTCTGAGAATAAATTCAAAGTATACAAAACTCATAAATAACGAGATTACGCGCGCGACAAACTGAAGAGGATCAATCAGCGGCGCTCGTCTCCGGCGATCGATTCCTCGTTTAGCTAAATGATTTCAATTTAACTGCACGTCCCCCGCTCCAATGCCCTCTTCCTCCTCACGTTTCCTGCTACAACGCAGTTAACTCGTTCTGTTGGTCCCTTGCTATACTCGAACGACCTTGGCATAAGAATTACATAGTCTAACATTATTTTTAGTTTTCCAACCTAAACAAACATGTTTGTTTAGTAGTTTTGCTATAATTACTTACTTTGGTTATAACAAAACCCCGGTAATTCTGCGGTATATCCAGGTTTTCAGCCTGTAATTACATGTTTTACAATTTTCCCGTAACATGTAAACATCGCTTCCCTTGCTTTCTGGAAAGTTCCATCGAAATCAGTTCAGTTCTTTAATCAAACTGCGGTACATTCTGAATTTTTATATTAAAAAAATACTTAAATACTTGTTAAAGAGACCTAACGTTGTTTTATGTAGCAACCTGTAAAAGTCATACACAATATGCCATAGTTTTCGATATAGACAGAGTTTTTTCTTGTACAATGCCTGTGAAAATGCTTTTTATGACGTTTTCTTCAGGCAGCTGTTGAATCTCATGTTACTATAAACATAATGCTACTATACAATCAATAAGCGAATTAATTTATGATACTCCGCGTATTCTGCGGCCTTGAACTGACTCACTGTGCTAATGATTAAACACATTGTCCGTAGTTTTACAATGACACAAGACAACATTCTCGAATCCAATATTAGTGTTTATTTAATGAAAAATGTCATCCACTACAAGCAAAAAATTGTATGCACCTTTTTCTCGATGTTTTTTTTTATAAGATTGAAGTAGTTAAAGAGCACGAAGTTCACCTGATGGTAAGTGGTCACTGTCGCCCATGGTCATCTGCATGTAACTTCGTATAAAACAGGGGTTCTATCAGAAGTCGATCACGGATGCATTGCTACTCCCTAGGACTGACATGGCCGCCCCATATATCGGTAAATAAGCCCGCAACCTAAATAATGTGTTAATGATATTATAATAACCATGGCATATTAATAAAACTAGCAGCGGTCCCCCCCCACCCCCCCAGCGGCGCCCCCCCGCCCCCCGCCACGCCGCCACACTTATCGATTCCGTCCTACTTTCCTCCACACGTGCCTCACAGGTTTTTCCGGTCGCCACTGTTGATAAATAATATAACGCGTGTGGGATACATGGCGATGGTGTTAATGTTAAATTTTCAGATTTTCTATCACAATCGAAGCGTATCTATAAATATACTTACTTATTTTTCAATATTTAATATTCAACTGATTAAATTCACAATATGTTAAATATAATTTTATAGTGCATCTGTACTAGCTAACGTTTTAGAAGACATAGACCAGACACACTGCTGACGAGACCGCGAATTATACGTAACGGTGAGTCACGGTGACACCCGCCATTTAAATAATGTAACATGACATATTTTTGATTTTGTTTTAATGTGAAACATCTATAGGCGCAGGTACACCTCATTGTTGACGTGGTGCACCATATCGTGGCGACGGGTTCGCCACACCGTACACACTACTACTTATACACTGTATAGTACTCGTATACCATAGGTCTGTAAAAAAAATATATATTTAATTTTTTCATTACGTTATACAAGTTCAAACAAGCATATATCACTTGTACGAACACGTAGTTTGAGATATTGAATGTACATTTATTTTACTTAAAGTTATAGAAAACCAATGTAGTAGCAATAATTGACTTTGTTTAGGAATTTTGAGCTCTCATTCTAAAGTTTCCTGGTTCCAACATACTTTAAAAAATGTCGATTAAGGAATGTTATATAAAGTTCTGAAAGGTGTACGACGAGTACTAGATGAGAACCAGTACTCGCGAGGCTGCGGCGCAATAAAACGCAATGCACGATTCCTTATATGGTTGCTGACCGCCGAAGAAGGCTTTCTCAGGAAGATTTCACATCGAGGGATGACCGAACATTTGTTACGATATGAATTGTTATAACTTATAATTGCGCCTAGCGCCTACCACGTGATACATTGATCACGGTACCACCGATAAATATCGCTAATCACCTACGCTTACACTCCGGAAATAACCAAGTAGATATTAACATATTGTCACGGAGACATTTTAAAACAAGTTCATAAAGAAATTAAGGAAAAAATGGCAATGAAACGAAGTTCGAGGTTGACGAGTCTCGAACATCGAATGTGAACTAGACTCCAATATGAAGAACTAACTGCCCGCGTGCCCTGCGCTTTCGTCTTTTTTGCTTTTGATATTTTGACCCAGTTACAAGGACTATGGTTACAACGATATTAAAATGTATCAATTCCGTAATAATATCCAGTCTAAAATTTTAAATTTATTCCTAATATAAATTTTTCTTTGCTTATCTAAGCAAAGAACTACTACTTTAAGTAGATTTTTTTTCATTCCGGCTCATTCTACAGATCGACACATACCAATTTCGTATCAAAGCGATTTATGGAGAGATTTGAATGAAAGGTAAGCAAAGACTATGGTCTATTTGATGGTAACTAGTCATGATCGCCTATGGATATGAATTCTTTTTGTACATTTCTCTAAAGCTTCTGTCATCTCATAGAGCTCTGAGAATACCACAGAATGAAGTTGATTCCACATCTTACACGAAACATGGAGGACCGCCAATAATCCAGTTGATTTGGATGGAACTTTGTCCTTCGGTAAGTAGTGTGATACAAGAGGGATGACGTCAGCACAGAGTTAAAAACTTTCTCGAATTTCGCTTCCAATACCCCTCGAATCTCACTCGTATGGATATTACGCCGTAGGCTATTCGGACCGCCCGTTTTTGCATGGAGTCAAATGGATTAGCCACAATATGGTGCACCAAAACTCACATACGCGGGTACATAGATTAATAAAGCTTAATCCAACTGTAGTAAATAAATATCTTCAATAACTGAAGAGCATCAATAAGCTTAAAGACAATCAACAAATAGGCTTTAAGTTTTATACACAATGTTCGTTCAACGGAATAATGAATGATAATGTGTCAAAGGTTTGAAAGAGCTTCAATACTCGGGAGCAATAATTGAGTGCTGGCAATACGCGGTCATAAATGTTATAATGAAGTTATTGTGTGTAGGTGCGGGGGGCCGGTCGCCAGCACCGGCACAGCCTCCCGGCAGACGTGACGTCCGAAGCGGCGGGAACACGGCCGCCACGCTGCGGGAGATCTTACTGTTAGGAGCAATAACAAATAACGTTAAGAATAACCCAAAAATTGATTACCGTTGACGAATCTTGAAGGCTTGTCTATTTTATGAATTGGTTACATAATACCTACTAACACTGGGTGACAAGAAATGCTCTAGGGAACTACTGTATACTAAGTACATACATCGTTATTTAACGAAATCATAATCTATAACGCGAGTTGCCTTTACGGTTTTACTCAAGTTAACGAAATCGCGTAGCAACTAGCAAGCCATTGTTAAATTGCCATTAAATCAATAGTATGTCAGAGACAGTGCTAAATGACGCGTGCGTAATGAAATCGTTGCCAATTCGAAACATGCACATCTGGTACGTCTTCATAGACAGCCCAACAGGGCTGAAACTGCAGAAGATACTCGTTAGAACAAAAACAACGTGTATAACTCCATAAGTAGTAAGCATCTCTGCGCTGATTTGTATTACTTTCTAAGATTTATTTTTAGATATAAAGTTCCTCAATATTTTTTATTTTAAAACAATTAGTTGTTAAGTACAACCACGCAGTAGTATATATACAGTATTCTATCTTCATACAAAGGCACGAAACGCAAGTTATACCTACGCGCCTCTATTTCGGTATGCACTCGGTATGCGAACGGTCGCGTTGTGCCGTTGTGACGGTGTGACGGGTTTTGAGCAGTGTTTTAACGAATTTTTTAGCAGGCGAAGAACAATTATACACTATATTGTGCTGTTTTTGATTTTTACTGGTTCTTAAAAATAGAGAAAATATTCGAACGTTTTTTTTCCATTTTTCCATTTATCACATCAACAGTTTGGCATGATTACCTACTAGAATCCAAGACCTCTCAAAATGGAAAATACTGAAGTCTATCCGTGATTTTTTAGGGAGGAATTAATATTCGATTTTCCGAGTTACGGAGACATTGGTAGGCATTCTTAAACCCGGGTGAAATCTCGGGTAACTACTAGTCAATAAATAAAACCGTTATAAAGTGAACATACTTGACATAAACTGGCAAAGCGCATGTCTCATTTTCTTTATCAGTAAACTGCATCCGCGCATAGCACGGACGGGTCCACATAATATATAAAAAAATCCCTTGGTCACCGCATCACGGGTGAACAACTGGACTGATTTCGTTAATTCTTTTAAAGTGAAACTTCTTTAGAATCATTGTAATTTGAAATTCGATGCAACGAAAATGCATCACGATAAAGAAACAAACACAAACGAGGAAAAGCGAAATAGAATTAAGTCGGCCAGAGAATGAAATAGAACATATTCCAAAGTATTTTATATTCTCGGTCTCTACTTGTGCGATGCTTCAAAGTGTAAAATATGTATCTATTATAAATTATTTTATTGTTATTAAGTTTATTTTCTACCGCTTGTGGATTGCAAACACACATTTTTTATTATTTATGTCAATGTCCGAAAGGGTATCTCATAAAAAAATGGAAATTAAGAATTGGCAATCCTCATCAATTCGTATTTATAATTCATAGTTAAGACAGGACTGTGTCTGTCGGGTCAGCTAGTATTAAATAATATAAAGACGGTCTGTTAAATGTTATACCTAAACTCATCACATAACTAACTCTTTGTTGGTACGATGGGAGACGAGGGACGATCTCAAAACAACAGAGTGTTGTGCGGAGCGGACATTGACAAATTACCTTCAGCACCTACATTAATATATAATCGATCACTCGCTTAAGTTACCCGTCTATAAAGGACAAGTTCGACTACCACTTAATAGACTCATATTTGTCATGATAAATAAGTACTTTATGCGTGTGCTAAGTGCTCACTATGATTAATGTATTTTTTGTTAATGCACACAGTTTTACGTATGATAAGGACGCCTTGCCGAATCAAACCTGATTAGTACATTACATTAGTATTCATTTGGTCATTGTAATAACTCGGTTGTTAATATCAAGTGATAAAAATATATGGATGGCGTGCGGGCCCCGAGCCTAGGTCCGAGCCCCCACAATATAGATTAGTATTAGTATACTAATAATTCAATCGTTCACATGGCTAACGTATATAAATGTTAATTGCTGACGTATTAATCGTATAATAAATAAATGTAGAGCCAGAATTATCCGACCGAGTCATCAGGAGTATCTGTGGTAGTCTGACCAAACAGATGACATGTGGCAGATCGAACGAGCAAAATGTTGACTAAACTTCCTTACCAAGTAATCCCGCCGTGCTACGATTTCATAGCCGGAAATGCGACAGTGTTTTTTTTACATCATGTAGCTCGTCTGATTACTCGAATTTTAATGATATAATACGTCTGATTACTGATGGATTTTTAAACCTAGTAGGTTTAAAAATCTATCTATCGGCACTGACTATAGGCAGTGACCATTAGATGCTGTTCGATAGTTACGTCAATTTCATACAGAACTTTATTTAAAACACATTCTATACATACTATAAATTATACTTGCGACCAGAAACTTCGTGAATAAGTATTATCATCTATGCATGGTTGTGCCTGCTCGCTGCGAGCCCAGAGACTAGCATTCATGGCATTCAATATAAGATAAGAATGTCATAAATATGGATGAAGCGTGCTAATTGAATGCATTAACACTGCAAACGTTAAATATTCACTAAGCACCGGATATTAAATATAATCCATCTGTACTATGGAAACAAAGATAACGTAATTTAGCTCATGTAAATACTGCAAATAGTAATGCGAATAATATCTGTAAAGTGTGCGAGCGCACGAGGCGGCTCCGGCGACGGCTCCGGTGGCGGCCGCGGGCCCGGAGCCTCCCGGAGCGCCGCCTTCGCCTTGCCCCACTTGCCGGCGCGCTCGAGTGACGCAATGCAATCTTTCCAGATAAACTGATAAACAGATAAACTTACCAACATTAACAATAAAATTTCGATTGCCTCATATTTTATCCGTTTATCTCGAGTGAACATCGACCGACCAATTTATTTATTATTTTCTTACATTAAATATAAAAATTGTACTTGAATATATTTTTGTATATGTTTGTAGTTAGACGATATTATTGCAAATGCAAACGGGCATTACATTCAAATCATCTTCAATTCGAGCTCCGCCATAAAATAGTAATTGCGGGAATTAAGCACCCTTCTAACATTAAATGACATTTTTTTCAAAATACGACCACTACTACTCACTCCCTCACTCTACGTTACTAAACTACTTATTCTACTAAACATTTTTTTTGGTTGCCGACTATGAGCAGCGAATACATAATTTTCATTCCAATTCGTCCAATAAATATTATTTAATAAGTAACTTATTAATAAAACATTGAACTTAACTAATAAAGAATTAATATAATATTGGATCACTTAAACTTACTGTGTGCTGGTCATTCTGATTTTGTTGATTATTGATTGATCTGCGTAAAATTAAACTTTTTTTACTTTTTTTAAAATCAACCATTCTCTGAGCTTGTGCATAAAAGGAGACCTGACAGCAAACAATTGCACGCGTCTATAGACATTCGCAACAGCAGGGAGTTTTTTTTTTGTGTATCCTAAAAGCTGGCGAGGTGGCCCAGTTCAAACGGTACAAAATATTGAATTTCGTGACTTATCCCAAATAGTCTAAATGTTGCTGGTAAAATGTTCGTTATTTTTGTGTCGCTCTTTTGTAACTATCGAGTTTCATCTATAATACACAAGTAGCATGCAGCCCACCCCATGATAAGTGGACATTGCTTACCATGTACGTCCGTTACTTACCACAGATAAGATTAGATTATTACCTGAGCTTGGCCACAGATGCTTTACTAGCCCATTGGGTTATAAGAGAGACATAGATGTGTAATGTAATTTTTCAACCGTGTTAAAAGTAGAGCGATGGATATGGGCGTCTCGTCATACCTTAGCTTACAACATTACCGATTCGAGGAAAGTAATTATGCAAGGTTTTTGAAATATTTTAATAAAACAGTTTTCAAAAAGATTAAATGTAAGAAGGTACTATAAAACAGTTTTTGAAAAGATTAAATGTAAGAAGCTAAAGTTAATATATTAGGTTCAAATCATTTCAATGTCACCGTCTGGACTGTACATCATGTGATCCTGCGAGGAAGCATTAGATGGAAATACATTGTATGTACGTCCGCATCAAATCAGAAAATATTTTCTACATATTACTATCAGTATTTTTTAGTCGTTTAGAATAAATCTGCACGTACACGCAGAGAGCTGTCAATCGTGACACCGCCGGGCTGCCGAGCGCGGCGCCGGAGCAGCAAACAGAGGACTAGCATTACTTCATAGCCGACAGCACAACAGACTAAAAGAATCTTAGAACATTACAACAAATGTTGCTGTCCATGTTGATTTCCATAAGTATTGAAACGAGTATGGTATTCAGAATCTTTAATACAATTTTGTGTAAAAGAAATAGGTATGTATAGATGAATAAAATGTATTTCAATAAATATTTTATTCGACAATAATCATATTAATATTATGTATTATATATAATAAAATGAAATTATGCGAAGAAAAATAATACAACAGACGAGATGCAAGATGAAGATACGAGTATATACACATCGAGCCCTCGTCATACGTTTCGAGCGTCTATTCGATCAAACGACTGCTCGTCGTTTGATCCAATCGACCATGCGCTGCATGATTTACTGATGTAAATTACACTTGTAAAAATGTAGCGCGGACGACATCTGCACAACAATGTATTTGAACTTATCTACCAATAGCATATTAAAACGTTCTAGTAAAAGTAGAACGAATACTGTACTATGAGACTTAAGAAAAGATGTTTTGCGTTTATATAACTTATATGTGTTTCATGTATGTTGGCATGATTTTTAAAATGTGAAATTCATATACCTAACCTCTCAAGTTCAAAAAAAGATTTGTATTTTTTGCTAGCCCCTTGTGTAGATTGCTAGCCCATTGCGTAAACAAAAAAATAAATAAGCTATCGAAAGGTTGTTATTGACGGTGAGCCCGTACTCACTACTCACTAGAACGGCGCAGTTTTACAACATCTTTACTGCGGAGGCTCACAGGAGGACATTCCACACATCTCTCCGACGAGACACCGCGTATCCCGGTGGCCGATCACGTTCGGCAGCGCGTGTGGCGCCCACGCAGGTAGAGCCTCCTCTGCTCCCCGCCGTGATTCTGCGCCGGTGTGCGTCAGATACAAAGGATTCCGATATCATTGTTATGTAACATGATTTTATTTACATTTTTTTGGAGTGCCCTTTCCGAGAATATTACTACTTACTTATTAAATACTACAATTTACACTAAAAAGGATAATTTATTCTTACACTTCTATAAAAGTTCACAATAAACATGCTGGTATTGCAGATGTACTATAAAACACACCACTAAGTGTGCCGTGGTATCTTCTCACACAAGACCTGTCGTCAGAATATTACTACAGCGATGAACGATAAGCAGCCGGGTGCGTGACGTCACGGCGCCTCGCGGCTGCCGCTCGCGTGCGCCGGCGACCGCTCCTCGACCTCAATGTAGGCTTGACTAGTCCTTTTTGTACATAATGCATTACAATACAAATTCTTAAACCCAAAATATGAGAAACTTCAAGTTTTAATTTCATTTGGACAAAAACAAAGGTTATAGGTAAACCGTGAGCAATAATTGTTACCGTTGTGTAATATACCTTATGTAACTTCTTTTATGCTCGTAATTATGCTCATAAAGGATCTTTAAAGAAAAGCAATGCTGTTTTCCTTTAAAAATCATTTACCAGTCCTTGAATAATGTTGTCATTTAAAATGACCAAATGTGCGAGTCCTAACTGTAGAAGTCAGGCTGTACAAATCTCTTCAGAATTGCTTTATTGATTTTTGTATGAACGAACATTGGCCCGTAACAGTTATAAATAACATTCAGACGAGATGTAGATACATCAGTGTTAAAGCCATCGCGGCTTTCCCCGTGCGAAACGACATCGCAGTGTGCGTGCGCCCCGCACCCCGCGTCCCGCACCCCGCACCCCGCGTCCCGCACCCCGCACCCCGTGCCCCGCGCCCCGCAACCCGCGCACCGTATGCCGCACTTCTCAGCTTTGAAAGCTTTTGGTTGAAAACAAATAATATTTTTTTATAAAAAATATGTTGAAGAGATGTACATAACGGTTACCGAGATAACGAACTCTGCATTATTTAAATAATAAATCTTGATCAAGTATGCTCGTCATTGAATTGTCTATTCTCGGATCTATCGACATAAATAATAATAAGTTTTTCGTACCGATTCCAACATTTACCTTTAATAGCATGACAAAATAAATTAAGTAAGACTTTTTCTTCAGAATTTTGCTAACGTTAGTTTCGGTCTGAACGATTGTTGTCTATCTTTAAACTTCTTCCTACTGTCATCGTCACAGTTTCATAATAGTTCAGTGACTGATTAGTAACAAAGCGGTGTTCTAATACATTTAAATCGGAGATCCTTTCATTTTCTGCGATTGGCTGAAAGCGATGACGGTCAAGGCTACCGGACTCCTAAAATGACAACATCTATTTACACAACACCCGAGAATATAATTATATAAGTCAATTAGAAAAGACATTGAAAATAAAAGAAACCAATCAATAATATTAGATTTGACCTTATTTTCATCGTTTCTTTTAACTTAAAGAAGACCGTTTATGGCGAAGTTTTTACAGGCCCGATTATTGATTGATGTAATCGTCTGGTATTAGAAATCTTAAGATAATTGGCAAAATGAAAAAAAGTTAATTAAAACGAATCGATAAAATTACTTTAAAACGAACACCGGTCAAGTTGTCTCTAGAAACATGACAACAGGAGGTAAACTCTGTGGATTAATGCATATTAATTTTTCTGAATACACTTCATGTATCAGCTGAGAAGTCGTAGATAAGGGCTTAATTATGTCCATTTAGTAGCGCATATCTTGAAGCTGAGATAATCCTAGCCTATTCTACCACACAATAAGTAACCATGCATACATTTAAATAAATTTATACATGGAAGGAAAAATCGATCACGCGGTTCACCACGCGGCCAAACTAATTTAAATTGAAATAAAGTAAACTGTAGTAAAATAATGTGCTCAATAATAAGTTTAACACCGCAAATGGCATGTCAACATTCATATATGCGCGAATAACACAGGTTATGACCAGTGACATCACCGACCATATTCCGTCATATTTTCCTTCCACGCGGACAAGCCGCCCATCGTCCGGACCATCGTTTATAAATTATAACTTACCTTTTTACACATTCAAGGAAACAAATCCTTTAATGTGTAAATTAATATAAAATTCTGATCTCGTGAACAAATACGCCTCTTATAATGTAAAAACCCAGATGAATCAAAATATTTTTTTCACTGCTATCAAAAGTAAAAGTCGTTATCAACTCTATATTCCTGATAGACCCGTCGATCGAAATGTAGCTGCTTACTAGATAGGACAGACAAAATAAAGTTAAAATACATTAGCTTTACTGTTTAAATCTTTAAAAACCTAAAGTAGATACTAAACTGAAAGTAATTTCAGTGTCTGTGATAAATTAGGGCTACTACTTTAGTAACGGCTACCGGGTGCGATGAACTAATAACATTAAGTTGTAGGCAACTCATATGTTTGATACAAATGCGAAGTTTATGCTCACTTAAATGAGTAACAACGTGTATGCTACAGAGTAAGATGCAAATGTGTCCGCTAACGACGCCGGCGCGGCGGACGCGCCCACACCGCGCTCTACGAACGCGCGCTACGACTCTACGGATCATATTTACTATGGTAATCAAAAGTCTGTATGCAGTGGAGGTATATTTCATATTAATTTAACTTAGGTTGAACTCATATATCTAACTGTTAAGACAGATTCTCTAGTTTTTCGTCGTTATTTCGTCAATTATTTGCGAGGCGGTCACTATTCTATGTACAGCAGCGTGCATTTAAGTGGTTGTTCACGTACCGTTGTAGCAAATTTTATATAAACTTTCTAATATACTATCTATATTTATTATTATTGATATTAAAACAATTGATATATTTTTCATGTAATTATAAAACACTTAAGAACTACGGCTAGGAACTACGCAGCCATTTTATGATAACAAAACTATTGGATAAATAACCATGTAGTCACCATAACGCTAGTTGTAATGATGAAAATACTAGTAACGAATAGCGTTTCTATTTAGAGTAACTATTAAAATAATACATAAGTATATTATTCATTTACCTATATCTTTCTGAGTGTCTACAATAAACTAGGTAACTGTAGTATATTGTAGACACTCACTAAGGTGGATGGCCCACACCAGCCCTTGCGGACATATCGCTTTTTGCGTGATAAAGTTAAGTCTCTTAATGTGTTACTCACTAAAGACCAGGCTTACCTACAAATCTAAACTTATAGCTAAAGATTCAAATTAGCCTGACTTTCATACAATATATAAAATGTTGGATGAAGCTAATTATGTAAATGGCTTTACATATTATATACATTCATTTTAACAAATTTACTTTCAAAATATGTCCCATACTTCATATTTTTAGTCGATATTAGTTGCAGTACTCAATGTAGAAATAACCTTACATTACATGCGTCAGATTCGAGTTTCAATTAAAGCTATTATATAAAACAACTAGCGGATCTTATACACGCCGCGCCCGCGGCGTTCGGTGTGTATGTTGATTACACAATACATTAACCTGATGTAAGTATTTAATTTACGTAAGTATCTGATTACTGACATTCCTATCAGGGCCGTTTTTAGGGGCTTTTCCCAATCAAAGGCCAGTCACATGCTACTGCCATTGAAGTGTACTTTTAATCATGTATACAATTTTGGTGTTATACAATTAATTTAGTTCGCTTGTCACTTGGCGACTACGTTGATAAATAATAATGACGTTACGAAGTGTGACATTAAAATATTCACATTACACCTCAGATTTCCACCACCGTCGTGTGGTCGACCCGAGCACTCTATACAAATAAAGAAAATTGAAGTGTCTATTTGTAATATAAAAGTAATATTGTTTTACTAAATAAATATAAAAATATTCATTTCTTATAACTTATAATTAGGGTTCCACTTAATAAACTTAAAATACTAGCGCGTAAAACCAACGGCTCCTTCGTGTGCTCCTAAGTGTTATTTTGTTAAAAGTAACAATATAATTATTTAAACGCGAGTGAAACCGCAGGGCACGGCTATTTCGTTGATTTTTTTTTACTTTCCCTCAGCCTATTGATATATCTACATTTTAGGCGTTGCTATGTTATTATTATTATGTGTCTATTCGATCGGGTGAACAGTTACATTCATAATATTATTAATATATTTTTCATTATGTACAAATTACATATATTATAACATACATATGTATATCGAAGAAGTATCAATTCTTTTTTTATTTTGCAGGTATTAATACAAATTACAAATACAGACATTTAATTTCATATTTCCTGACTATTTTCTCCGTCGGTTTATTTCACCGGCCGCTGTACATATGAAAGGCCAATATTGCTAACGTATGCATTCATTTAAAATTCCGCTAGTGTTGTGGCAAAAAGCTGAGCAAGCAAATTGTTAGCTAGAAGAAATACTTGTTGTTCTAGCTAATAATTTGGTTAATTGGTTACTTGCAATAAAAAGAAACTGAGATCAGTTGCATTAAATACAGGCAAGACAAATCCATGACCTGTGTTGATCGAATCGTGCGTTTAGTAGGGTCGCAGGACAAGCCGACACGCTGGCTGGAGCAGCAGCAGACCGGCGGCGCAAGTCAATAGTTGTGAGCGAGATGAGTCGGATGACGGGCCGCAGGTGACAGGCACACGCGGCCGGTCCCGGCGCGGCGGCGCGGCGGCGCGGCGACCGGTCCGTTACGTGATGTAAACAATCCCCCGCGTGCACGACACCGCGCGCCGCCCGCACCCGCGCGCACGCAACCTTCACCCGCGCCGGCGACCCGGCTCTCAACTCAATCCTTGCATTGACTCCTTACACTCATCATTATAAATTATAAAAAAAAACTTTTTGCTAAAAAAAACGTTCATCTCATTTGATCGTTTGCTTTTTTTGACTTTGGAATGTCGTGTAACTTTTTTAACCTTATAAATATATCAGTCATAAGTATATATCAAAACCGACAAAAAATACTGGCGTATACAAGTTATCAATTAGCAACGGTCAGACATAAGTATGAAATTGAATTAATTATACGTATCAATGGTTTCAGGGGCGGTCGCAAAGTTTTTAGTTTTAATATTTTTTACTTATATAATAGGTTTTCAGAAACTTCATGTATTAGTAAAGTTATAAATGTATTAATCACGATTAATTTCATATATTCGCGATTTAGCGTGTGTAGTGTGGTATGATATTATGTGTGCCTTACTTGAATATGTAGTAAAAGTTTCTAGAACACTCTACATGGCTGCATTCACATTTGTTTAAATAAACCCTACGTGAGCGCCTTGTTGGTCAAATTAAGGACCTCCTACTCTTTGGAAGTGGGTTACGAATATGTAGTAAATTAATCTCGACTGTGAGTGTAGTACGTCACGACCGTCGCAGGCGGCGCGCGGCGCGCGGCGGCCGCGCGAGCTTTCTAATTCCTAGCACGTGACACTATAGGCGGTAATAAATATTTATACACTTACTCGTTTTACTAAACTGCTTTTTTACGGAATTGTTTACATCTGACAGAAATGTATTTACCTTTTATAAACATTACCCTTCTTCGATTACAATTTAAAAAAGTCTTATAGCTCTCTTTCAAAATTGTCGGCAAGGCGACGTCGCCACCGAATTGACCTTTACAGACGGCGATGACCACATAACATCAGGTTTTCTTTCCACGAGGTTTCTAGATTTGAGTATAAAAATTATGCAGGCACCCAGATCAGCTTTGCGCACAAGGTCGACTTGAAACATGGGTAGTTCAATTTTTAAAACCGCGTACTTAACACACATTTCAGACTTGCGCAGTCATATAATTTAATTTCAATTTATTCAAGGAAAATCGCTATCAGAATCTGAACGTTCGTGCAGGCTGCATAATCTGCACGCAAATCCTTATAGAAATTTGAAACGCGACAGACTAGGAGAGCATTAATTTCATGGCATTTGGAAGTTAGGGTTGGCAACCTTAGCGGGTCGCCGGGCGAGCTCGCCACGTGAGCTGCGGCCGCGCGCCGAGTGACGCACGCCACCCACGTGCTTTATCATTTTATTTTCTTGTTTTTTTGTTCGGATTTATAAACAAGTGATTTCCCTTTGATGATGTCATCAGAAACGCTACCTTGCATATTTCCCTTTTATACGAACAACCGCTGACTTTTTATCTATACCTAAATAGGGCTGACATCATCTTCATTTCTCACGTGTGGTAGAAACCACATCCTTCTCGTACAATTAAAAAAAATAATAAAGATATTTTTTATTAATCTGCCACTTACGAGTTGCATAACATTTGTTTTGGTTGATCTCTCATAATTCAATTGGAGTTTTTCCAGGGCGCAACTAGTGGCAGCGTTATATACATATAGGTACTTCGGGACGGCCCGCTAACGATGCTCACATACGTGGCCTTAATATAAGTACATTTCCTCAAAACTATCATTGTAACGTTGACAACATTTGAAAACGTACACGATGATCACTTTGAGGAAACGTAATGAACTCGTACTAAAGACACGGCTCCGGGGAAACCCGGACGGACGGCATGCTGGCGGCACTAAGTATAGGTATATTGTACAAGTACATAATTATCATAATATGAGTAAGATGTACAGTGCAGTCTTCAAACGCTTCTATTTTACATTACATTAGTGATTCATGAATAATTATTTCAATTTGATTATTAAACGTACTAGTATCATAGAAAATTTCCAGACAAATGAATTTAAAAGACGAGCAGCTGTATCGAAATATTGGCAAAAAGTAATTCAAAAACCGCATATCGAGAACATTCAAATGAGCAACACCATCTCTATTTTAGATTAGCCGTTTAATGCGGCACCCATAAGTAGACTAGAGATTAATGCTCTTCAGAGGAGGTATGTACCCAACGGATGATCGCTAAGAGCCAAAGAATCGAAGGTGAGGAAAAAATGCAAACAACTGTTGCATCAATATAGAAAATGTTAAGTCACTAAGTAAGATTGAATGTAAGTGCAGTACGTAAAGAGCGAAATTTCAATCTTATAAAAACTTCAACATTTTTGCCGGATTTGCCCACGAATTATAGGGCAACTTACAGCCAAGTACACATAAGAGCAGGACGGCCCCGTGGCCGGCCAGCGGTGCCGGGCGCCTGAGGAAATACGTACCCACCTTGTTGATATATTGTTAATTTATTCAAGTTCAAGGCATTCTAAGAAAATAAATGTAAGTCATAATATTTTTTATGTCACATCATACTTAATTTATGCAAACTGCGCACGACGTCAAATTAGACTTTTAATATTCCTCTGAATTGTTCAACATAACATTTTATATTAAATATAACTCAAGGTTGCAATGAAATGTATATTTTTTACTTAGGCCTTTGATATCATTATAGGAGCATTCTTACAAATATTCTTTTTAAATATTTCATGCTATATGACTACATTTAGGTAGATAATTCTGTTGTAAAACAGAATATATGCTTCTAGATGCATGTCATACACAGTTCGCGTGACGCTTCTATGTACATACTTAATGATGTACATGTAGGTAGGTAGCTACAAATTGAGTTTTCTTTTGAATCGTGCAGTTGTTCAATAACAACTGAGCCAATGCCCAAGTGGACTTGATCGATTTTTGTGATCTGAGATCCAAAATGGAAGGATGGTTTTGTTTCGGGACGCCCGCCGATTTCACAGCTTTACTGTCCGTGCCATCCTCTGGTCACATGGGGGTTTCCAAATGGAATTAGGTAAATATGACATGAGGTACATTTTCATTTCATAAAGACAGGGTGTCAAATATGTTTCAATGTTAACGTATACCATCAGCTTCGCGTTGCAGGTGGTCGGTTATCGACCCGTCATTGCGCTCGTCCACACGTGCTGGCTGTGCCCTCTACACGGCTACAAACACCACCCCATTATCGGGTTATTTGTTTTGGACGTGTCGTCGACGTACCGCGGTGTGGAGGATAATAATTGTTGCAATTAACGTGTAGCGAACGTGTCTCGTGATATCGCTAATGAGTGATAAGACGAGGATGTGGCAATTAAAACGATACCTACGGTAGCTTCGGACGTAAATATGAGTCCTTACTGAAGTTCGTGCAATATGCGACGCGGCTGTGCATTCATGAGCTTCGCAGCGAAAAATACCGTCTAGGTATAAATATAGTTCGTCCAGTTTCGAGATCCGAATAGAGTTACAGTATGCTGCCTGTCGTAAGAGATGACTAAAAGGGGGCTTCCGGGGTTTAGGGCGCCATAAGTAGGAACTCGTCCAGCCTAGAAATCGCGGAAAAGACGGCGGGATATGTGGTCGCATACCGTCGTAAAGACCAGCCGGAATGGTGAGTCCAGCCGCTCACCTGGGTAGATCCCGGTTTTTTTCGCAACGTCAAGGACGACCCTTTAGTGCGGTAAAAATCTCAGATACCCCGGCTTCGGTCCATTGAGTAAGTCTTGTTACTCCTTGAAAAGAAAGATATAAATGCAATTACTGGACGTTGCATATATACACTGCTATTCATGTTCAACATAGAGACGTTGAGAGCTAGCAAGAAATTGTAACGATTGCTCGTTTTTACCATACATTTAACATGGATAGATTAGCAGGTACTACGAACATAAAAAAACCAACTAAGTGCGAGTCGGACTCGCGCCCGAAAGGTTCCGTAAAAAGTCACATTTGTTGAACTGTTGTTGTAAGAGCATCTCTTAAAAAATATTTTAGTATATTCATTTATTTTTAAAGTGAATAGGTATATATCTAAATATTCTGTGAAAATTTCATTGTTGCCGTTACCTATTAATATCGATCAAAAAACACGTTTGTTCTATGTTCTTTAGGGTCCATTTACCTACTTTACCTTAACATTTACTTTACTGTTTTTTTACTACTTATTGATTGTTATAGCGGCAACGAAATACGAGTACATCATCGGTAAAAGTTTAAGTATCTAGCTATCATGGTTAATGAAATATGGTCTGGCGACACACAGACGGACAGCGGAGTCTTAGTAATAGGGGCCCGTTTTCTTTTTGGGTACGGAACCCGTAATTAAGAATAAGAAACAGGACAAAACCGCAGCGTCGTAATAGGATCTTGAGCGACTCTGGCG
>DWLI01000747.1:0-18874 GCA_018249915.1 Cecropterus dorantes dorantes | reverse complement strand
CCAATTGTGATTCGCAAGAAAATGCTGAAACTTGCTGCTTATGAAAGCAAATTTCGAACAAAGACGAAGAAAAATAATTTATTACATATTAGTAGGGATTTATCGTTTTCATAAATCTTAGATTGCCACGGTAATTTGGCTAATTTTCACTATTATGCAAAAATTACTAATTAAAATTCAAAATCAAAAATTAAACTAAAGTAAACAAGAAACAATAGAATGGGTAGGTTCGTTATTTGTGAGGAAATAGTTATCTATATTATTAAAAAAAGGGGACAGTCCAAAAAGAAACTTAATCTATGGCTACTGTTGCAAAGTATAACAGACGCTTTATTATTAAAAGTAAGTCGTTTACCTAATCGCTCCATTAAGTCATACTTGAGCTTATATGCGAAAGATGTGCGAGTATCGGGCAAATATTATTTCAATGTATCACATCCTGTTTTAATTACACATATATTGATGCTGATTAATTGCTTCAATAATAACGGTTTGAAAGCAAACCAATAGAGTGATACTTCTTTGCAGTCAAATCGAATAGGTACTTATCTTCATTTTTGAAGTCAAATTTCTTTAGAATCATTGTGATTTGAAACTCGATGTAATGAAAATGCGTAACGAAAACGTTTCTGAATCACGCTAACGATTTTACTTCATAGCTTGTATAACAGCTCAAGTTATGTATGTGCGAAATAAGATTTTCGAATGACTTAATCTATTTTTGGTCTTAATATCCTTATGTACGGAAATGTTTTATTATATTTATTAAAAAGATTTTTGAATGACTTAATCTATTTTTGGTCTTAATATCCTTATGCACGGAAATATTTTATTTATTTATTAATATTAAGCTTCACTTGTGCCGCGTGTGACTTGCACAAAGTTTTTAACGTCAATGTAGTCAGTCATGTACGTCAGTACCGGTACTTACAGTGAAGCGCCAATTAATTAAAGCAAATATTAGTTATTTAACTGAAACTTTGTCCTCTTTGTAAAGATACCGATTACACAATTTCGTAACTACTTTTGTTTACGCTTATCTATGGGGAAACAATTTCCCGGAAACTAGTAATCGACGGAGAACAAGTAAATATTGATCCGGATTGTTTACGCGTGATTTGAAATGAACTTAATACGCAACCGTTTTGGTTTAGATATGATTAATAAAACCAGTTGTCTAGACGTTTGCAATATATAAAGGGGATCTGTCAACAAAGAGTGTAGTATTATGAATACAAGATGATGACCTATTCCGAATGCGATCGCAGGCGTAAACAAAACGCCGGTCTAACATTATTTCCTCACTCGCTACCAACACTAGATCAAACAACCACCTGACAAACTGGAAACTGTTATAGGAACCTACGATATTTCACTCGGCACTTCAAAGACGGCGGCCATTGAACTGAAAACTGAAGCGGTGAACGAGTAACTACCTTGTGGCCTAAATAATTAGGTTTAGGTGATCGACTATGGGCATTGAGTACCTCCGTGCTATTTCTGAAACGCTTTACGTAACATCCGACCAAAAGGCTTCCATCTTACGACATAAGCGATCGAACTGAAACGTAACGTACTGACAAATGTACATTGCAATATTTATTATTATAATTGCTTCCCCACTTAACGTCCTTACATTAAGATTATCGTTAATGGTTTTAATTTCAAGTAACGCTCAAAACTTATCTGTGATGGTTTCCATGTATGTTTTAATAGGTTTTACTTTCAGGGAGTTTCTTGGAATTCAACATTATTTTAAATAATCGCTTTTAATAGGAATTATCTAGCTAAATTTACAATAAACATAGAAAATAGAAGATTTTTATTTTTATTTTTAAACCGATTGATGGTTCCATGTATGTTGTAATAGGTTTTACTTTCAGGGAGTTACTTGGAATTCAACATTATTTTAAATAATTGCTTTTAATAGGAATAACCTCGGTAGATTTACAATCAACATAGAAGAAAGTTTTTTTTTTTTTAATTTTTAAACCGATTTCTTAGAATTCTCGAAGCTCCACTTAAAGTTGTCGGCGTTCTATCATAATTTCTATTAATGTGACCGCATCGGCTTAGTTCTCGCCGCATCTAATCGGCTATAGTTATTCCGGGCGTCGCTGATAGACGTTTGTCTATTTAGGAAACGGATATTACATTTAGTCGGGTCTTCATTTGGCGGCAGAGGTGGGTAAGTATAAATCCGTATGAGTTTCCGGTGCGCGCGGTGCATAGCATATTTTGTAAGCAGGCCCCGTGTATGCGCTGCGTTGTATGCAATAAAAAATTTAACAACCACCGTATGTTTTAAGTCACGTGCACGCGTGTAATATTAGGGAAGGAAGAAATGTGTTTTGAGGGCTTCGCTTCA
This sequence comes from Cecropterus dorantes dorantes, assembly GCA_018249915.1. Taxonomy (NCBI): domain Eukaryota; kingdom Metazoa; phylum Arthropoda; class Insecta; order Lepidoptera; family Hesperiidae; genus Cecropterus; species Cecropterus dorantes. The sequence goes on along the minus strand of DWLI01000747.1, from coordinate 16,506 downwards.
TTTATTCTGTTTGAAAATGGAATGTAGCCTACATTATTTGCATAAGCAACACATTACCAAGTAACATACTTAATATGACGCCGTGTATAAGCAACTTGGGTCGTCGTGTTTTTATCTAATTGTAAAGGCAATCTGTTTGTCTGTAATTGTATTAATTGATTTCAAGTGCCATTAAGAGGTAGAGGGTAATGGTAAGACAAGAGCTTGCAGGTCAAATTACAGCAGCTGCAGCATCGCTGCACAGATGTCGTATCTCGTGGCAACCAATAATTAGTTTTTTTTTATCGTATCCCTACACACCGTCTGCCGGATATATAAACGCATTTTGCAGTTCAAATGTCTCCCTGCTGATGCTATTTAAGAAAGTTAGATCAATAAGAGCGTTTCCTTTTAGGGTGTATTAAATAAACAAATGTAGGGTAGACATCTAGTGGTTACGTCGCAGTAGAGTAAAAAGTATAATTGACTAGTAACTGTGTTATAACTTTAAAATTACCTAAAATTTTACTTTCTTTAAAATTTGACTTTTATAGTTTAGAAAGTATCTTATAACTTAACTTTACATAGAATGAACTTACTTGTTGTATCAAATAAACAATCAAGGTATATCGTTACTTTAACAAGAGCGTTTCAGGCAGTCAGTAAAGCATAGGATAGCCGCCATAAATAGTTAGGTAATAAAGTTTATGATCACAAGATCCATGAACTTCGGTCCAGCCAATGACCCCCATGTGATATGAAGTGAACGACATCGTTCATACTTTGATTATCCCTTGACAACACTTCCTTTCAGTGTAAGGTATCTTATAAGCTCCTGCCGGCGGCTGGGCCGCTTGACAGAGCATCAATCACACTTGTCATCTCGATTTATATCTGAAAGACTTCCTTATTAGATAACCGTATAACACAATAATGTTCACAAGGAATACTTGAGACAATCCAAGTAGACAATATTGAATTACTATAAAATGGGAATCCTTAACAGGGCTCGAAAGATTTTGATCGTTTTTAGATTTTGATAGTTTTTAGTTTCATTTTTAAACTTTGTTTAGTTAGCTACGTTGCAAAAATATCTATAACATAAAATATTTTTTGCTAATGCAATCTTACTCCATCACATAGTCGCTGATATGTACCTATAAATTCGATTTATCTACTAATGAAAACGATACTTAAACCTTAGACATTGGTCGAAGCCTTGTAACTTTAACTTTATCAAATACCTAAATGATCTTTGTTACAGAAATGGAAGACATAGCAATAGTTCGGAGTTCGGGGTCTCCTGAAAGCTCTTTGTGGTCCGACTATCTCGTGGCGAGTTTTGACAAAATTATGTCACAAAGGGCTAGGCACCACTACAGGTAACTTGAATTTACATGAACAATTTTAGAGACGAATACTATAACGGAAGGGAAATAGCTCTATATTTGTTTAACGAGTCTCTAATATCGTTTAACGAGTCGTATTTCTTTCGACTAAATAAAAGATATTTTTTATAAGCGTATAATAATAAATAATAATAGTATTTATAAGCTGCAATGGATACCTACGTATTGAACAAAAAATCATAATACTGGTAGAGCGAACTGGTAGCGTCACAGAGAACAAAAATTACTATCGAATTCATATTTTTGTAAATATTCAACGATTTGCAAGTTCCATTTTTTTTTTTCATAATGTAGAGAAAAGAAATATAAATACATGTTTAAAAAATATTTTAATTGAATATGATTTCCAGGGTAACGCCAGTAACTGCAGAAGAGTTGGTATCTCCGGATGCCCAAGAAAAGATAGACAAGCTTTCGAAGGCACAATTGCAAATTGTGATCCTTTGTCCAAACCTCGCCGCGAAATTATCAGATCTGAAGAGAGACATCAGCTTCGACACTCTGGTCAGAGTTGACAAGGTTCTGGTTATGTTGCTGGGTGTCGAGAAAAACCACGTTATTGCTAATAACTGTGACGGTTAGTAGTTATTTTATAGTGGCAATTCTTACCATAGGCATTTTTTTATATTTAACTTGTTAAAACAAATTTATTTATTTATACATTTATTGCACCTGTATAATATGAAGTCACAATAGGGCAAATTTAATGCCTGATGGCATTCTCTACCAGTCAACCCTGGAAAATTTGTGAAAATCCCTGTCTGGAAAATTTGCGGCACTTGATTATAATTTTACATTTAGTAATTATTTATTGAAGTAATGATAGAAACGTTCCTACTAATAGACAAATAGACGCGAAGACAGATAGAACAACCTCATACGAACTTTCACTTAACCTCCTGGATGGAAGCATGTTTTCAGACATATTTCTTTTTCAGATTACCCTGTAATAGACCAGTGGCAGATGATGTCGGTGCGTGAAAAAGAGACATCTTTCGTTGACACTTTCCTCACTGCAGCTGTTGGTATTTTGCGAACCAAAGATTGTAAGGACACAGCTACTGATAGAACTAGCTTTTCTATCGTCCCCAAAAAAGTTAAAATAGTAAGTGATTATTTGAATTACACTTGATACAAATTGTATATTTAAACGAAATATTGAATTTGAACTTCAGAATTCCGCTCGTAACATTATGACACACATATGTACTGAAAAAGTTTGTAGTTTCTTTTTTCTTTTGGTTATTTTGGGTCGTTGGTAATAACGGACACCTTACAGTAGTTAACTGGTTTTTATTCTAAAGATTCTTAACTACAATACAACTGGATTATCTAATGGTTAATGGTATGGAATACGTGACGTAATGGTAAATGGTTAATGGTGTTGAATAGGTACGCGCTGGCTGGCTGCTGGTTACGTACTAAATTATATGGATAAAACGTAAATTAAGGAAAGCTATAGCGCGTCAATTACAACTATGCAAAAACGCGTAATCGCTGATCTGTTCGAATGTGCAAATCCGAACATTTACCGACATTAACATTTTGGATTGATCTATATATTTCTTGGAAAAGCAGTAAACTTATCATATGAACAAATTTATATTATAAGAAAACACAAGGGACTGTCGTAATTATTATCATTGTTTACCAGGGTCAGAGTCGAGTGATAGCGCTTCTGAACGACCCCATTAGAGAGGAAGACAGTATAAAGATAATGGTGGACAAAAAAGGAGAGGTCATACAGATACCGACTTTCAAGAAAAGAAACCCTTATACGCTACAGTTCGATGTACCCGGTAAGTTAATAAAGCTAATAAACAGATTCATATTTTAATATCTAGATATTTTACAGTAAAAATATATTAAAAAGTTTATTTTTTTGAACCAATTTTACTAAAAATAATATATAGATAAATAAAATAAAAATTAAAATAATAGTGACGATGACGCGTTTCATGATTTTTGTTCACCCAAGTTCATCCAAAGAGTGCTCCAAACGCGTATTGAATTTTTACTTTAAAAGACTTCATTCTTAATATTTTTTTACAGAATCATGTTTAGAAGTGTCTATGCTTGTTTGGGTACGAGTGAGCAAGAATGGTCAATCGTTGGGCAGACGACAAATCAAATGTGAGAGTCGTTTGCGGGAGTTGGATCAATTACTGCGAGCTTCTGACCATCCTTTGGAATTTATGTGCCAGGTATGAAACAGTATCATAACAATTTTATGTTAAACAGCACCTTACAATCTAGTTGTTATAGTACTGTTGACATAGTTACAAGAAACATACATACAATTACATATAAACGTAGTTGAAGAGAATTGATATTGCAGGAGTAGACCTCGAATTGTGAGTGTGTTATAACAAAAAAATCCAGATTAAGAATAAGAATTTAATAAACTTTAGTAATAATTAGAAATAAAAATTCTTTTCCAGACTTTAGGTTTCAAAACAACAAGCAAGGATCAATTGGACAGTTGGATGCTGAACGCATTCCAGAAGAATATCCCACCTCATTTTAACTTATTGTCATCGTCGGAGCATTTCAACCCGAAAGCAGATGTATCCAGTAAGTAATCTATTCATTACATTTTTTTGTTGTAAAGTTAGTTAGACATAGAGGAAAGGTTAACTTGTGTGTGGCAGATGGTGACCGTCCGGTTACAATAGTACCTACTTTAATATGCGTGAATGTTGTGTAGCGCCAGTCACCGTGAATGACGAAAAAGCGGTATAATCTAATTTTGGATTTTATGTTTTCGGTCGTTTTTACCGAGCCACAGTCACATTTGACCAATGGTGTCAAATCTGTGTGTGACCTAAAGCTTTTTCGTAGTAGGACCACAGCGTACTAATTTACGTGCAATCTACATATTTATTACAGCAGATTAAATTAAAATGTTAAAATTTATTCTCACTGTGCGGTTATTAAATTACGGAACTTTCTAGTATGAAATTGTCACTTTTTGTTATCTTCATCGGAGCAGCTTCAAGTATTTAATTCAATTTGTTAAAATTTTAAGTTTCCCTTTGGTTCCATCGAGGGAATCTTTTTAACTGGAGCTTAAAAAATTTCATGAATGAATGAATGAAAATTTCATAATCGCAATAGAATGCATGTGCTTGCAGTTGTTCGATACCTATGACACGAATTTTACACTATTAAACCCTTCATGTGTAACTGATCTATCATATTCGAAAAGATTTGATCAAATCCGACCAATACTTCCATAAGCGCGATCAAAACCCTACCAAAAAATCTCTTCCGTTCATAATAGTCTTATAGATATAGTACATTCAATGAATCAATCAAATTAATTCAATCCTAGGTGGTGAGGAATATCCGACATTGCTTCACTGGGCAGCGCGGTTCGGTCTAGAGCGCGTGTGCTGGCAGTTGCTGGAGTGTCCGGGCGGAGGCGCGGCCGTCGCCTTACGGAACGCGCGACAACGCACGCCCGCTGACCTCGCTCGAGACCACAAACACTACCGCCTCGCAGACGTGCTTGCTGACCACATGGTGAGATTTCGACCCATTTTAAATTATATCAGGTCCACACTAAGAATACAAAGTAAAACCGTTCCAAGACTTCCAAAAGTAATATTATTTTCGCAAAAGAGCAGTTAGGAACAGTATTGTGATAGTAAGCTTTAACATAAGAAAACACTATAATCCAAATCAAATACGGTAAAGCTATTATGTATTACAAATGCTACAGATTCGAGTAGTAGAAATATAATTTCAAAATACAAACAGATTTAAAAATATCTTTTTGATATTTGTTTCAGAAAATAAACGAGTTCTCGAACATGTACTACTATTTGAAGAATATGTCTGACAACGACAAAGAGGAAAACCAAGACGAAGGCAAACAGCACGCGGAACTACGAATAGTAGAAAGTTCCGATACAGTTGACTCTCCGACCCGCAAGGACGCAGACGAAGAAACAACCACCGATCCATTTAGTGAAGTTTGCACTCAGAATTTGGAAGAAAACTTCGTCAATCCTGGCGACAACGGAAGGAAGCAACGACCGAATCTGAAGTTACCGCAACCTAAAGAACAATTCTACCAAAACGACTTTACTGTTCACGATAACACAGCGGACAGAATTCAGCAAGCTATTGAACATGATTACTTGGTTCAGCCTTCCAATATTAAAGTTGAAAGTCCGAAATTTCGACCAAATAATCTATATGCAAACAGTTCCCGCCTATTGCCGCACCAATCCGACATATTCCTGTATTCACCTACTGAGGAATCTAAAATGTTTAGTATCGATACACCCACCAGCGACATAAGCCAAATAAATTTAAATACCAAAGACATTATACGTAATAGTGGTAGCGTTAAGTCAGGAAAAGAAAATTTCCCTCTTACCGGCCAAGAGGAGTTAGCAGAAATAATAAATGACTTTAAAAACAATGTTTTCACGATATCCGAAGTTGAAAAACTCGTGATGGAATGGAAAAACAGAAATGAGACTCAACAATCGCTTAAGGAAAAACAGGAACAATTGAATAAAATGCGAGAAGAATATGACAAAATTCAACAAAAAATAAAGGATCACTTGAAAAGGCCGACGCCGTTCGAGCGAGTAAAGAAAATCTTTTCTAAGAGCAAAAATAAACGTAAGTACCAATTCCTTTGTCCTTATAATAATATTTACTGATAGTAGGTATATACACCGAAACTTATAACTAAGAATCGACCGTTTGTAATGTTGCAGATCAAGAAAATAACACAGGAACAGGAACAATAGAAAAACGAAATGGGAATACCAGACCAAACAGTAGCCTAAGTGACAGTAAGTATATTCCGGTATAGAGAGTAGTTGTAAAAATATAATAATACCACCGTATTCTTACAAAATCATTTTATATTCAGGTTCCTCGTCATCAGGCAGACTTAGTACTGTGAGCGGCGGCAGTGTGGGAGAAACGAATAGCGTACAATCAGAGTGTGACGATAAGGCGAAGTCAATTGTAAGTTAATAGGGCCTACCACATATGTTATTTTACCTGGTCATTTAATTATATTGTAATTGTTCAAGAAATAGAACACATTATTATATGCTTGATTCTAGTCTGAGGTGATCAGCATTTTAAACATTTCATGTTTCAAAATTCACTATAGATGTTATATGTGATATGATATCCAGTGGCCAATGCGACTATTAATGACTTTACAGCAACAGTGACTATTGTTAATATAATGTAAGATATACAGTGTGTATTTGACTTACTTATATCCTGATGTAGATATCTTCGAGCACCTTAACGATGAACTCGACGTGCGATGGTGACAATAGATTGGATGACTACTTGATCCCGCCGCCTCCGAGGCCTCTCAACGGATGTCCCCAGTTCACTACATTTGGACATCCTAAACATGATAACAGGTAACATATAGCAATGTAAAAATTAGTAAATTATTTGCCTACCCAACTTAGCTTTTTATTGCAACAGTAACAGGTAAATACATAGTATTGAAAATGAATTTATAACTCAGAATTCATTAGATGAGTCTGCTGGAGTCATACGTCAGATAAAACATTGTTTTGGTTGCAAGTATATGTATATCATTTTTATTTGCACCTGATCAATTCTTCTTCTTCTTATTCCTCTCCTATCGGAGGTTGGACAACATGAGCGCAATTCATATTTTTGAGGCTGCAGCTCTGAACAGTACTATTGTTAAATAAATAGAGGGCCTTTAACAAGAGTTTAAACGAATGGTATAGTTAACGAAACATAACTTTTACCGATTCGCTCTACGATTCAAATACATAATGTAAAAGAATGATCAAGACCAAATGTCGGTAACGCACGCTAATAGTGCAAACTAGTAATACTGTTAATATAGTTCCAGGAGCCACCACATGGCGACAATAGTGGAGCGCGAGGCGTCGGCGTCCCGCGAGCGACTGGACGGCGACGCTCACGACACACACGATACGCACGACACGCACCTACGTATGCACTTCGGACGCGACCGTCACGCGACTGGCCACGCCTCTGACCGCGACGGACACATGTATATGAACATATCCGCTTCACACACGTAAATAGAAACAAGATGTAAATTTTTGACTCTCAAATAAATCACTTAAAAAATATTTACTGAAAATTAATAGATACAAAGTCTAATGACGAATTCAACTACTATTGCAAGTTCAATTTACTGCATTAATAACGCGTAACAATAAGTTATGTTACCAGAAGCGCCTCACAGGCACAGAAACCTTACCCCACATACAAATAGTTATTTTGAAACGTATATACTATTTGGACTTATTTATTTATAAGTATAAAATGTCAAAATATGGATATGACTTTGTTAAATTTTAGTTTGACTTAGAACTGACTATAAGTTTGTGTGTATTAAAACGTTTATGCATTTATATAATGGTCGGTTAGTCTCTTGCTAGCATTCATGAATACAAAGACTGAAAGAGATACATAACACCATCTCGATGTACATTCTGTATATAGGTTAGTATAATGATGATTTATAAGGCCATATTTTTATTTATTTTTACAAACATTTAGATTTAGGAATCGTACAAAATTGTATAACTTGAATTTAGCCACAGATTTGCTTGTAAGGATCGTTTATTCAAGTATTGAAGTCTTGGAAGTGAAACTCAATTGTAACCAAGATTTTTTATTAGTACTTTTGTATTAACTTTCCCAAATGCATTTATATCACATTATAATATTTACTTGAAAATAAACTATAAACCAAAAACTACGTTTTGTTTTACTGCTCATCCTGAAGTAAATAAAAAATCACTACTATCTTCCATTGTGTAATATTGACTTACGTATACTACAGCTAATAATTTAATTAATAATAAAAATAATAAAATTAAATATCGGATGGCAAAACATGACTGACTTCGAGTTATTATAAACAGGTGTACAAAATTTAAATAAAATTTACAGCATGTAATTAGTAATGAACTGAAAATATGAATATTGATTATTTATTAACACTAAAAGTAAGCCTTAGCGCATACGTACGATTTTATTATAGTTTTTCAAAAAATCGATGCAAGTCTCTCGTACAAAATCTTTGTTAAGTCCACACGCTCAGTTTTCGAACGAAAATAAACTGATATCGATATTCCTAATAAGGAAACCCGATACAGAACCGAATGTATGCATCAAGGCTTAGTTATACAATTTCGTCAGTTTGGTTATAGACTGCTAAAAAAGTCTGAAATCAAAAGTAAAAAGAGTAAGATATCAGCAAACAAAATATTGTTTGCAACAATAATAGTAAATGTCATAAATATACTTTTAAAAGAATAATGTGGTGAAAAACAAAGCAGTAACAATATTTCAGGCGAAACATTTTTTTAGAAACTCGAGTCAGCATTACAACAAATGAACTGAATGAAAATAATTACTATGTGGATTTATTGGCGCTACGATATATATACGATTTATTTGATTAATATAAAATTAGTATTTAAGTAAAAGGGAACCCTTTTCATTAAATAAATATTACAATTAATTAATTTTAATACTTTCGTTGCATTGGTATCGATTAAATTACAAATCATTAAAAAACACATTAAATGTAAAACACGTATAAAATTGATTATAATAAATAAGTAGAACGACTTATTATAACGTATTTTTTAAATCGTATAATTGATTACAAGTATAACTTGTTAAAATGTGATAAAATAACATAATATCATCACATCCTATTTAAGTTCAATAAACTCGAATCTTTAATTCGGCGAACTAGTTAGACAGCTCAATGTACGTAAATGCGACATTACAAGTAGTGTTGTACAGCTTTCAAATGAGTTTATGGCTTTGGGTGTTATTTATATTTGCAAATTCATTATAATTTACATTTAGTATAATCATTTGATAACTTAATTTTAATTTGACTATATCGATATTTTCGATTACAAATAATAAAGCAATTCAACATCATAAATACAAAAATTAAAAAGATAACATAACATTCAAAGCCAAAGACTCATTTCATTTGACATTGCAACATAGATATTTATCTCTTCACAATTAAATATCATTCATACTTGACAACTCTTTCACTTTGAATAAAGTATTTTTACATTGTAAATTGGATAAATTAGGTATATGCACAATTAAATCGAATTTCAAATTCGACTGCATTCCATTTTTTCCATGTTAAATGTATATTCATAAGCGATAGAAAAATATTGAACTATATTTATTATTTGTAGTACGTTTAAGTTCGGTAGTAAGTTTGTTGCGTTTAAAAAAACGTTAAAAGAATTTCTGCACTGAGATAATCTAGAAACAAATCATGACAGGTCAAACGTACCACAAATTTTGAATCGCGTCTTCGTTTGCACAGCTTAGCTTGTAATTACTGTAAATTACAATCACACTCGTTTATTATGCATTTTCACGGAGTAGCTTGATTTATATATTATAATCAGACGAGTACAAACTGCATCAAAGTAATATATGGTATGTCATCAGAATAAAATATAGTTAAGATGCTTACTTCAACCTTATGCAGTAATAACGCGTAATATTCTCGTATATATCATTAACAAAAAGAGTATAAAAGTATCTCGAAAGCGGCCCATAAGGTACTTTGATGAAGTATGTGTCCAATAGTTGATATCGGTCTAAAATATGCTTTTGTGCTTAATTTTAATTAATCGTGCCTTCAAGATGACACAAGAGTAGACAAGTAATATTGAGTATATGTACTCACGTACGTCACTCTAAATAGTATAAGCAATTATGTATGAAATCATAAAAATATATTTCATTTAGAAATTAAAGTGGCATGTTATAAACAGTTTTCTGTCTACAAGGATAAGACAGTTTTCCTCAATACTTTATAATCCATAAACATGAACTAAAATTAGAGATCATCATCAGCCTCTATAATCTTGAAGATCATCTTCAATGTAAGTCTTTAAACACCGATTCACCATCCTTACAGGAGTTTATGAAAAATGTATTATATCTTATGGGCAAACCATGAACATTTAAATGGATGTCATTAAATCATATATTAATCATTATGTACATTCACATTTTACGTATACTTTCGTATTTCAATCATTAACTAAATGTTTAGTAAGATTTAACGAATCATAATCTGTACAGTCTGTGACGTATATTACCAGGACAACATATTTCCACACTGGCACAATTAATAAGAGAAACGTGTGCATAGCAGCTCCATTTTTTACAGGATCACGATATTATTTCCCAGTCTTGCTCTACGCATAAATATTTTATTGGTCAAAAATGATAATACGTGAAAAAACACAAGTAAAAATAATAATGTATGACTTTCCGCTTCGCTCTCCTTATCAGATTAATAATATGATCACGTATAATGTTTGCCAACAAAGACACATATTACAGTGTACGTACGAGTATGTACGTACGGTATACACGTACGTAAAATGTCTATGAGTTATTTCCTTAATCTTTATTCTAGACGTATACAATACCTTTGGTTGTAAATTAACAACAATGATAAAAATATTTTTAACATACTCATCATTTCATATAAAATAACAAATAGTAACAATAAATAAATTAATTAAAATAAATTTATATTTTATTAATCGAAATTTTGGCACAAACTGGAAAGGTATGTCGATCAGATAGCTGAAAGATTATTTGATGTTTACATACCAGTATTTTAAATCAAAAATTTTGCACCCATGTATGTATACATTACGAAATTATTAGTTATTACAGACCATTTTTATTTTATTTTACCATTTATATAGTCTACACGATTGTCATATTTTCACATATGAAAATCGTGTAGACTGTTAAAATTTTCATAACATGTGTTGTTGCGGTGTATTTAATTATTTGAACATACTATATAATATGTATGATCGTGTGATATTATTAGTTATGAATTTTTAAAGATAAGGAATAGTATAGAATTGTTTTAAACTGACAAAATGTTTTTCTTTATGAACGAAAGAATACGTTGTATCCGATCGGACTATGCGTAGTTAGCTGGCTATAAGGCTGTATTTTCTTTCAATGGGTGTATTTGTCCATTGGTCACAGTTGACGGCACGGGTGGTCTCGCTACTATTGCCTGGTACATAGACCAGATAGCCAATGGCCGCATGTAAGCTATGGAGCGATGATTTCCATTCTCATACAAGGCCTCTGGAGTTTCGAACGATAGGCCCATTTTGACTAACGTGTTGTACAAGCCGCCTGCGGTGACGAACGCCTGTTCATGCATACCTAAAATAAAAACAGTAACTCATATTATTAATGTTTATTGTAATATACAACGTACATTTACTTTATATACTCATTTAACTTTTAAATCAGATAAAAGCAATGCACCACGCACTAGTTGTCATAAGCCACATTGTACAGCACTGCACCTACATACATGATAAGAGAATAGTAGTAATAGAATACCTTATGGTATCATACGTATAATTAAATAATGTTGAGAGTTACAGCTCCCTGCTCCAACTCTTAATACTGTATGTTCGGTTAACATAAACGAGATTATGCAATGGTCGCATATCGCTCGTGGTATCTGTCCTTCTCAAACAACCGAATGATGTCATTCCCGTCAGCCCATTCTTGTCCTACTGCTGAGTAGGATTTCTTCTCAAAAATAGAGTTTAGATCATTGACTACCGCGCTGCCACAGTGCGTATTGGCGGACTTCACAGACCATTTAGAACTTTTTATAGAGAATTCTCAGGTACACCGTAAAGCTTTACATCGACTATACGTTGCTTTACATACGAAGCCATATATTCTTATATCATAAGTATCAACCGGGGAAGTACTATATCCACATCTATGTCTAGCGTGAAGCAGTTTTTGCGTTTTGATGAAAGTGGTACTTACAAATTGTCAATTTAATTTGTGTCTTATACTACCACAAAATTCGTTTTTTTTTACTTAAATCTAATAGAATTTTTTTTTTGTAATAGCATACCTTCGTATATCATTAGAGCTGCAAGGCCATACGTAACACCGACCCAGACCTCCTCGCTCTGCAGCGCGGTGGTATCTACGCGAGCGCGCGGCCCGCCCACGTACCCGTTGACGGCGCCCATACGACCGCCGGCGAAACGTACTACGTTGTGTTCGTAAACGGTACGTAAAGCTCGACGCACGTTCGCTTCGGGGAACACCTCGTGCGTAAAGCCGCAAGAACGTAGGAACCTGTGAACGAAAGAATAAATAAGTTAGGATGGGTCCTAATTGAATTTTTCAAATGGAAATCTTATTATTAGACACTAGGTGTGCTACGCGGTTTCACTCGCTACTAAATAAAATAAAGAAAAACAAACAAACATAGCGTGATGGTATATAGCCGAAAGCCTATATAACATCACGCTATGTTTGTTCAATAAATTAACTATTCAATACAAAAAGAACTTTTAAATTTGAACCAGAAGTTCCTGAGATTAGCCCGTTCAGCCAAACAAACTTTACTGCTTTATAATATTAAGTATAGAGTATAGATTAAATTATGCTAATAAATAAATGGAAATTCTATGGACTAAATATTGTTAATTTGATTGTTACGTCTTAAGCCAAGTATTGTTTATGTATGCTAATACAACAGCTACAACTTACCTGCTATGTCTGTTTCGGCCATGTGCTATACTGCTAACAATTTTGTGTTCTGGTTTATGTTTATTCAAATATCCCTTGAATTGCATTTTAGAAATGTTTTATTAATAGTTGAGTTTTAAGTTGCTATCGCCAACTTTAAATTAATAATTTAATTGATTAATAATTTAAAAACCATAATGAAGAACATTATCATTCTTTAACGTTTTAACTTTAAAGAATGAAACACTGAAATTATCTAATTTAAAGAGTATAACATGCATATTTTATTCGAAACTGTACAAACATTCGTATACATCATATAAATAAATGTATAGTAAGTAAAGTTCTGGAGCCTAAGGTATTAATTAAAAATACCCACAATATAATTGATTTAAAATTAATTACAAATCATATATTTTTACACATACCAATGACCAGCCAATTGATCAGCCATTATGACGTCAGCGTTCGCGGGCCGAGTGTCGAACTTGTAGAAGGAACCCGTCCACAGCTTTTCTTCATACGAGTGTCGCGCCAGCTCCAACATTTTGGCAAACTCCTTCTCATCATCCTCATGTTCTAGAATTCGGGCCATTTCTTGCACAACGCTTATAGACGCTACCCATAGTCCGCCGCAATACGCACTAGAACGATATGTTACATTTTATAAGACGTAAAATATTTTAATATAATTGTGTATTATTTATTGTATTACAGGAATGATGAAGTCTATGAGCGCAATTAGAGATCGTTATATTGGTTTTACAACATTATATTGCCTCTAGATTTTTTAAAGAAAAAACCATGTTGACTCTATTGTGGGACTTAGTGTTGCAGCAGTAATGGTTTTATTAAATGCTTATATATTTAAAAAAGATATAGTGTGTATCTGTTTGTTACTTATTCACGCAAGAACCACTTGTCCGATTTACATGAAATGTTTCATGGATGTAGCTTATTCACCTGGTCAAGTTATAGGCTACCTTTGATTTCGATATTTTGTACTTTTTAAAGATGGCAACTACTATTATGTCGCGTAGCGAAGCACGAGTGCTCTAGCTAGTTTAGTATAATTAGACCTTTTATTTCTCCAATTACGTGAAGTTATTTCATATTATTGTTCATCGTTTATCGTGTGCACCATACGTGCGATGCGTGCTCGTACGCGGGTGGGATCTCACCTGGGCCCGGTCATGACCCAGGCGTCGTAGGTCTGGTCGGGGAAGCCCGCGTTCTCGACGAGCCCGTCGCCGTCGGCATCCCAGGCGGCCACGCGGCGCAGCAGCGCGGCGCAGGCGGGGTACATGTCGCGCAGGTAGGCGGGCGCGGGGAAGGCCGCCACGCTGGCCTCGCCCGGCCGCAGCGCCTCCGTCGCCTCGCCCTCCGCCTCCCTGTACAACAGATCCAGTATATCGCCCCCCGAAGCCGCCGCCCCGCCCTGCCCCGTGGCCCGCGAGTACAGGTCGTCCTCCGTGCCATCCCGCACGTCGTCTATGAACGCCATCGACCGATACCTCTCGTCGGCGAAGGGCGCCCGGTGAGCGCGCAGCACGCGGTAGTCGCGCATCACTTGCAGGATGAACTTCAGGTTCAGGTCGCGCCACTCCGACACGTCGTGGATGTTGTACGCGTTTATGTTCGTGAACGGCACGCCCTCTGCGGAATAGCAAATAAAATAGATAGCTAACATAAAACAGTTGTAAATCATTTTACACACAACGAGCTTTAAGGTTATCAATAAAAAAAATTCAGAAGCGAATTAATTTATAAGCGAATAATCGAATTTTAACTACTGTATGAACTACTAGTATATGTAAATAAGCAAAGACCCAATATTTTAGTACCATTTCCTCTTTTTATTCATCTTATTAATTAAAATCGTATTCCGACCAATAGACGATTAATAGTTACAAATATCCCGTGTCAATAAATTGCAATTGAATATTATATAAGCCTACGAAATTAAGTACCGACGTAACGTTAAACGCCTCGTCATGTTTGTATTATATGAAATATATTTATCATACCGGGTTCACCAAGGTCGTGGGGAATAGAGTCCTTAATTTTAAATTTCACGGACTTCCCGTCGTACAGGGATTGCCTGTACTTTGTTGTTTCCATTTCAATTGTATCTCGATACATATATTGTAGCACCACCTAATAAAATAAAAACAAACAAAATCAAAAATAACTAATAAAACGAAAATATAAGACTACTTTAAAACCACACTATTTTGCCTTGTCAACAATCACAGACATTAAATTTAAATCAAAGTAAAGTAGCTATTCAAATTATGTTAAAAACAAAATCTCATTAAACACTTTCTCTTCAAATAGAAGAGATATACATTCGAGACATATTGTTAAATGATTAGGGACTATTTTCATTTTTGTTACTAAACATCATAGACATGAGTAGATTTTTATATGATTAAATAAAATTTAACGGGATTAGTAACAAAATAAGACAAATAGCTAACAAAATAATTTTATAGAAGGAAATGTTATCAATGCCATTTACAAAATTAAAGATAATATGAATTACAATCACAATATATCCAATATAGTATAAAGATAAAATACCTATTGTATTTAGAAATTACATTTAGTTGCTGTAATGTTTTATCTTAAACTAAACGTATGATTAGATTTTAAATGAAATCATTTTAATAAGAGGTCTGATTTCTAACCTAGTTACTAGATAAATATTTAACACAATTTTTATTAATATTTTATTAGATAAGATAGTTTTGCTTGCGGATTTATACGTAAGAATTGGTTTCATTAGTATTGACACATTTGAGGTGCTTTGCGTGAGAAATATTTTCTATTGCCTTGATTTAAAATTTGTCTCCTAGTAGAGATAAGGTGACAAATTTTAAAAGGACGATCTTAAGAATAATGTGGAATAAGAATCGTTTTTTTTTATTATTGAAGCTTCATTGGTATTTTAACACATAAAATACATTCTTTGTAACGTATATTCCAGGGAATAATAACATTTCGATAGGAATGAGTTAATAACTAGGATTATGGTTAAGATAAAAATATATACCACACCATACAGGTACATAAGTTCACATAGTCCAGTCCGAGTTACAGATTATTTTGTATACATTGTTTGAAACAACTTACTTGTAGATTTGGCCAAAGCTGTGCTAAGGCAAAGGAAGCATAGAAATGCACGTCATAAGTATTGTACATTCTATATTCATGACCTTCTAAATATCCAAATAAACCGAATTCATGTCTGCAATAATAAAGGTAAATTATTACTTACTAGCAATAATAAAAGTATCATAGAAATAAACAAAATAAAAACAAGTCAATAGAGATAAACTTATATATACTATATTCACTAAAGAAACTAAATTCTAGTGAAATTCTAATATCTCACTTAGAAATATTTTCTTAAAAGTAAAATTTAAGCTTTACTAACAAAAACTTTACTTTATAGTTAACATGAAATACTTTAAAATTGCGTACCTACCAGAAAAAATGTTTTATAAAAACC
>DWLI01000746.1:0-18877 GCA_018249915.1 Cecropterus dorantes dorantes | reverse complement strand
AGAAAATTCAAGGGATACACTGCAGTGTCTTGTTGTGGAACATGAATACACATTGAACTCACCAAAACCATAAGGTGCAATGTATATTGAGAAAAACCTCTACATAGATAAGGCCTTTGTTCTGTTTCCGTTCTGTTCTTTGTAGTGGTTGTCAAAAGGCAGGTGAAATAGATAATGTGGATGAAATAACAATTCAATTATTGAGTAGTCATAGTTGTCACTTAGATATTTGTTATCATAACACTGTTTTAATAATAATCAGCACTCAATAGTCCTTATACTCCTTGTTCTGAAAGATAAAGGTATTTCCGAGAACCTGACATATCTATTGTAAATATAACTATGTACTAGAAAGATGTTACTTTTTATGTAAATTAACATGTTGTGACAAATCACAACATGTTAATTTACATAAAAAGTAACATCTTAACGCCCCAAAGGGCGTTATTATATCTTTGGCGAGTAAGAAATAATAAAACATATTTCAAGAAAGTATTTTATTTTTAATTTTTGGGTAGCTCATAAATAAGACCAATTTATACTTTGTCAAAATTATTATGGTCCTATACAAAACACACTAGTTTTTAAATAATTTGAAAGATTGACTTAAAATCTCATAAAATCAAATATTAACCTCTTTAGAATGAGAAGGGCTGGAACCATAGTTTGTTTTACTTGCCTATGAGTTCATTACGCAGGTAATAAATTCCTAGTAATGTTAATTGGAACAACTAAAGAAAGTTGTCAATAATATTTAATATACCCATGACTTTAAAAAACCTCTAGTCTCTCGCTTGAAAGGTTAAAATTCATACCCCTGTTATCATTGCTCTTGTGCTAGATAATAGATTCATTTCAGCTTATCAATGTAACACAAAATATATATGCAATAACATATGGTAGACAGGTATTATATAATACCGTAAATAATAAAAAAAAAGACACAAAACAAAATAATTGAATGAATTTGGTTGTTCATTTCACAATATGTGTTGTGAATGAATGAACAAATTGAATGTTACAATTGTATGAAGCCCATAGTGCCATACCGAGTTACTAAGTGTCAGGTAAGTGTTTCAAGGATTATGGTTGCATAACACATGCCTCTGGGTATGATTGCATACATAATTAAGAATGCAGTTCATTTTTCACCTGTGCCGTTTGCTCTACATTTCTTTTTAGTGCCTCGAAACTAAATACAAAATGTTCTAGGTGTATTGAGTTTATCCACAAACCACAACCACAAATTCTAACAATCTCAATCAGATAACTGTCAATCTGTTGCCTTTGAAAATATTATTTTGTCATCCAACAATAAAATGTAATTGAAAATTAGTATAAAGATATCTGCTTTATAAGGATTGAATGGATTTAATGTTAAATGTATGTTTAAATATTGGTGCTTAGCATGAATACCTGCATTATTCAAAGTTCATCAATTTTAAGTTAAATCTATAGCTTTATTGTTATTGTATTATTTTTATGTAAAGTTAGTGCTCTAATTCCACTTGGTTCCATATGGTTAATGGACTTTTAATTTTTATTATTTTAACTTTATTTGTTATAAAGGTAAACATGAAAAACATTGTTTAACTTTTATCTGTCTCTTCTGTAAAATCAATATTTCCGGTTTGTGTTATTATTCATGCAAAACAGTGATGTGTGATATGTAATGTGTTTTACATGTCTCGATGGGTAAACTATAGGGAGACCACCTGTAATATTATACATGTGAGGTCTTTGTTCCTATGTTCATGTGTATACACCACTGTTAGGTTAATGGTATGTTTAAAACTAGCATTGCTGCTGCTTCTGCTGCACCATGAAAGTGGTCAAAAAGTAAACAATGATGATAAATATATTGTAGATATATTTAGATTAGTCTGTAGTCTATTTGTGGCATTGAACACATTTTTTATTTATACTTTACCTTACACTTCCAGGTGTCCCTATATTTCAGAACCTTCTTTGAAGGTTCATTTTAAAAAACAGTATAGTTATAAGATTTTCATTCACTATGAAATCCAAATATTACAGTCATTTTTTCCTAGTTTTAGTTTTTGATTGTATTATACTGAGTGTTGTTTATAATAGAAATAGTTATCGCAAGGTCAATCTATCACAAATATATAACTGAACATCGTCACGGAATAAGAAAGAATACTCAAGTCGTAGCCATATTCATAAAAGTCTTTAAAAAGCAACATCTTAATATCAAAATACATTAAAGAACCTATTGGTAAATCAGTTCA
The DNA here is from genome assembly GCA_018249915.1 of Cecropterus dorantes dorantes. Taxonomy (NCBI): domain Eukaryota; kingdom Metazoa; phylum Arthropoda; class Insecta; order Lepidoptera; family Hesperiidae; genus Cecropterus; species Cecropterus dorantes. Next base: position 16,625 of record DWLI01000746.1, on the reverse strand, counting down.
TAAAACACGCACCTAATTTCCCCATTAGATTGATGAAAACCTATAGTCGTTTCCGAGTAGATTTTGGGGGATGGGGATAATGTCGCGTTGTACAAGGTTAAACAATAGACGAGGGGAATGGCAAAGTCAGGGTGACAAAACAAGTTATTGTATGAATATTATCGTTAAGATTTACCTTAGGGTAGGTCGCTAAGATTATAAAGAAATAACTTGAAATGATACGAAATAAACGGATAATAAATTGTGTTACGCTAGCTTAATAAAATGCTGTATAAAACATAACAGCTTGTCCTAAACTGCAGACGTACTCTCATTATTAGTACTGTGCAGACTGGGTTTGATGTCCACTAGGAAGTAATTAAAGCGGCATTATAAAAACACTTCACAAAAGTGACGACATTAATTCCGCGTCGGGGGTGTGCTGGGGTGGCGTTGTGGCGCTGTCGTGGGAGGGGCGTGCGTGCACTAGGGATATGCGGACCGCCGGCGCCAGGAGTCCCGATCGATATTCCGGCAAGCGCTCGTGTTCACTCCGAGCGAATCGTTCCGCGACGCGCCTGTGCGTTCGACGCCCGCCGGTGTGATCGTAGCCTAGAAAATTTTGACACAGTGCTGTGTTAGTGTTTTTGACTGTTTCACCGCTAGCTCCACTCACGGACATGAGATAGTCTTCGCTCAATACTGGTATGTGGTTTCTATGTTTAACGGCAGATTGACACGGTGGCACATATTTCCGGTGCTCGGGCCTCACTAGGATCAATAGCGCATTGACGGATGATGTCATAACTTTAGCGCTAATTAGGATCTCAGACTTAAGCCACGGATTGAATAATTTCGGTGGAGATTTATCAAAAGATATTTTTGCACGCAAACCAATTTACAATGAATTATTTTTGTCAGTTTTTAATACTAGTGGACGGAACGATTCTGCTTTTCTTTTAACGTTTTGAAGACTTTTTAGCCTCCGCATTCACTGATATTTCTAAAGATTCATGAATACCTGATTTCGTCTAGTGTAGTCTGAGCACAATGTTAGCTTTTCTCTCCACGCCCCTAGTGACCTAGAAAGCTGAAAATGTAGGTATAAAAAGCAGGCGTGTCTAAAGCCAGACAGACGGATATTCCCGAAACTAAGTTGATCTAATGTAGCACTGCGACACTCGACGGTGGGAACGATTTAGACTAATCATAAGGCCAATGATTCTGACCTTAATATCTTCATGCCTTTGTAAATTATATGAGGCAGGCTTATTTCATAGACTATTGTAATATAAAGATGTAAAAAACGTTAACGTAACGAGATATGTTTTTTTCAAATAAATTTGATTTTTAGTTTGCCGTTTGTAAATTTCACAAGATGCAAACAATCAAAAACCAGCAATTAAATGGAACAATACAATCTGTAAAATTATACATAAACGGTTATACAGTTATATTCAATTCGATAATATCGTCAGATATCAAAAACCTGATTTGATGCGCTGTCCCAACGTTGCAAATTTTCAGTCCTTGCTTTCAAAAAGCCATGACATTTCGCTCCATTGAACAGCTGCTTCCAATTAGAGGAACTTACAAAGAAAAAATGTACGACTGCTACTGTGTAATTAGCCTCGGGATTAGCTCTTAACCTAGTCGGGACTTTGACATAGCTGTAAGCTTTAGCTGGTTTTAATTACCAGATTTCGTCGTCGTAAGCGTATCTACTAGATCAAAACAGATTAATGGACTCTCATTCGGGCATGATAATTTGATTAATTAGAAATATTTTAAATACATTTCTACGCTATCGAGTTATTTTATGTACCTATAATAAGCATGGCTTATTTATCGTTCTTGTTTACATACATCGCTATTCCACATTTAATAATAGCTCACCTGTATGCATTTAAAACATTATGCTGATTACCCATATCTATGTTTGCATTCTGTTGAGTAATTCTAAAATTAACACATTTAATTTTAATTTTTAGAATTTTTTGTATTTTCTCTATGGCCATTCGCGTAGTCTTGTTACTTATTCTATATTTACAGTTAGTTATGAATGTTTAAAGTCTCAGCAGTGTTACGCAACAGGGCATTTACCCGCGGGTTCCGCAACCGGCTTCCTTAACAAGTTCACAATGAAAATCCGTTTTAAATCCAGGCCAGTGGTTTCCGCTTCGCTGTCGACATCCGTCAACATAGCAAAGTCGATAAAAGGATAAAAATGTTGTAAGGGTGCTTAGGTTTATTAATTATTTCGCAGTGATTGTCTTTTTGCGAAATTGTCGGAGCATTTACTTAATTGCGCTTAATTTGACCTAAATTTTAAATATTTGAATAAATCATGTCCATTATAAACTTTTTAGCAATTAGCAATGATGGATGACCTCATTGCGGTTTCAATCTAACAACCATCAGTACGCAGCGAAGAAAGCAGTTGTGTCTCTATAAACTGGTGTGTTACCCGTTTACGAAGTTTTCCTTTGTGCAGTTCAATTTAATTACAAAACATCAAGATGGGATTGAGTTTATGATCTTGAAAGCTATGATGAATATGATGCATATGTAAGAGTATGCGTGGAACTAAAGAAAGGAGCAAAAATGTCGTTCAATCCCGGCGATGTATTAAATCGCCTGAAGAAGCAATTGTAAATGTACTTGCTACTGGAAGATTTTATAAAAAGAAACAACATCATGATTTTTCTATTTTATTAAGCATCTTCCCATAGGAAATAAGCTATAAACTTATGTCATCGGAGATATCATTTTATTGCGCCTTTTATTTTCATGCCATTGATTGATGCTTAAACTTACGCTGACCGAACCTCCACTTAATTATTTTCCAACTCCACTTATGCACATATGTTCTATGAGGACGAATAGATCATGTATCTATATACATGTATATACAACAATGTTTGTATTAGTACAAAACAGTTTTGATAAATCGATTTAATGTACCTTCATAGAAACCACTTTAATCTTATCAATACAAAGGGTGGGCAATTCAGATCAAGACTGTTAGGTATTCGAGACCTAGTAGATGAGATCTAAATGGTCTATTTGCAGTGTCCACGCCCGGCCCCCAACGAGGTCATCGGCGCAGACATACCAATCAGCTGGCCGACTGGGCACTGGATTGCTTGGGATTATCATTATTTGTTACGATTAACAATGGCTGAGTCTAGACTAGACTTGTGGAATATTTAACTTTACTATACAATGCATTACATTATTATGTCGTTTCTGGATATATTTGCAATTTGGTTGAAATATCACATTTTCATATTTCAAAATCTCTATTGTCTACTTTTTAATATTATTAAAATTTTTAGAATGTATTCGTAAAATTATAAATACTTTATGTCTAGGACAAGAGGTGGCGGGAAGAGTTTAAATAAAATCTTCACTATTTTATTTTTTTCTAAATGTATTTCTTGTATGTTTTTAAGGGTTTTCTTTGAAATAGATACTTATTAGTTCGAAGCGTTTTCGTAGGCCATATTTTGTTGCCTTTATGATGTTTAATAAGAGCAATCAAATTTTATGGTTTCAATTTCATAAAGCTTCCTGGTTATTATAACTTTATAGCTGTCGACGCCAAATTCACCATGTATATTTTAAACCGGCGCAGAGACCACTAAATTGTGACATTTTGTCTCGTTTAGACTTATCTTTCAAGAATGTCTGTGGTCTTGATGATGTAACACAATAGTGTCTATTTTTATTCCGTTTAATGTGATGTCATTCTCATTTGTATGATTATCAGGGTTTACTTCAATTGTACGTAATATTTTATTGAAGTTAACTAGTTTAAGATGTTATTTTATCTTGTTATTATTTCAGTCGTTGATTTTTTCGTCGTTGATTACACCAATTATAAATCTGTGTGATGACAGACATAGCTCTTTGAATTACAGGAATAGAAATGAAATCATCGAATGTCTTACTTCTACTTGATGTTTTGTATCGTTGAATACTTCTAGATAAGGATGTGCATACTTTCAATAATCAATACTTGTTACCTTTAGTGGGTAGATAAATAGATGCCAAGGCTGTTGTGTATGTTCACTTTATTGGAAACAAATTTGCAATGGTGTAATCGTAGATATATTCACCATTATTAGCATTTACCAACTATTTAGATGTTTACACCAAATTTTTATCGATTTACTACTTAACTAGTCTTTTAGAGGCATGTCTTGTTTTTACGTCTTAAAAAACTGATTTGTTTTCACCACTATATATAAAATATTCACCCTCGTTAGCTTTGCTATTTTTAGAGTGATTAAAATCATTGGAAATTTCAAAGAAGTTCAATTACAGTACTACTACTAATTCTGTAACTTATACGTAGCAGCCGCTATTCTGTCTGTTAATGGTAAAAAATAATACGTGATATCATCGAACCACTCGCACTGGGCATCTGAGCAATCATTGTTTGTAACATGGCGTCGAGACGCGAGGCCAGCCGGCGAGCCGGCGATTTAGGATGCTTGTAGGGCCGGTTTGGTCAAACCTTTCCAAATGTGGAAGCGCACTCAGCCTGTCTACTTCTTCAGGTTACAGGTTACTTTAAAATTTTAATGTATAACCAAAAAAGCTAAAACCTGGTTAAATTCACTGAAATGATGCATTGCAAATGTCTGTCATCGACTCATGTTTCGCGACGATAATTGCTGCATTTGTATTTCGTATTTTTCTACATGAGTAATCATTAATTCTCATGTAACACGTATTGTCAGTGTTATCAAACATGTGATGTATTTTGGGTTCAAGTTTCGTCTGTAACGTAAGCGTTCGTATGTAAATTCATATTTGACGGTCACGGTCGAAGGAGAAAATTAAAATTTCACGTTTTGCGAATGTTGAACGAATTGATTTCGTAATATTATGTATAAGTTTACATTATCACGTGCTACTTTACCATTATCTAGTTTTACGTTATCTCTTTTAATATTTAAGTTAGGAGGAAGATAAATGCGATTAAAAACTCATTTCTCCACGTTTCTTTTATCAGCACAGCATTCTTTACTATTTCTTCACTTTTTTTTCGAAAAATACGTTTTCTGGAGAGAATTGTATTTTTCATTTATTCAGTTTTCATATCGATCAAAGAAGCATTCTTTCGATTAGTTGGTACACCTTATGTTATACTCCGTCAACGTCTATTTGTCTTGAGTGTTACTGAAATTTGAGTATGTTATGTCACGGACTGGACGTTTATCTACTCATCTCCCCCGTGACCCACCAATTGACCGCATGCCTTCGAGCTGACATAATGAATTACTGTACATTGCTCTCAATGTATACGAAATCGATGCTAGAGCGATTGGACTAATTGGAGATGACGTTATGGTGATAAGTTACGGCAGACGACATAATTCGTACCAGAATGTTTGCGTTAACGATATTTTATCAGTGCTGACCTGATAATATGTTCTATCACTAAGTTATAATTTTAGTTACTTCGATGTCTAATGTTTGTTTCTTATTTTCACAGGTAAGCATAAAATTGGCTTCCATCAGTGTTGAGTGAGTCTGTGCAGATAATTTTAACGGTATTTTAATTATATGTCCCAAAAGATGTTGTTCTGTCGTTTCCGGTAGGTAGCGGGATAAATTTGATTTCTAAATTAGTTAAGTGTCTTGTACGAGAATGAAGAAATGTGGGTTGGAATTAATACCTATTCTTTATAGCCATTTGTTAAGTCTAAATTTTGTGATGTTTATTTTTGGCATTGCTGTATACCTATTATCAAAATTATTGTTCTTAGAAACTAAAATGGTGTAAATTCTGCTTTGAAATGTTTTCTCTACATACGATTAGTATAGTTCCTCTGGAATTCAGCCGATTTTGTAGTCTAAATATAGCGTGGTATCCGCCAAGATTCTAGATATTAACTGCTAAAAATGTATGTTTAGGTATACTAGGATAATTTTATGAAACTTTGTAGAAATTAAAATGTATGCAATGAAATAAGCGTTCGTCTGAAAGTATGAAAAGTATGAAATTTTATGTTAATGCCATAGAGTTACATTTTTGGATTTTTATTTAAATTAATAGTTTTGAAATGAAAGAAACGTCCGTCTGGAAGTATGAATAGTTCTCTCTCGGCCGAGACACGAAACTGTTTATTTTACGTTTATGTCGCAGAGTTAATTTTTTTTGGAACTCGAATTAAAAATTATGAAATAAACGGCCGTCTAGATGTATGAATGGCTCTTTCTCGGTTGAGCAACGAAGCCGTTAATTGCGCTAACAATAGGGTCGAGAGAGCCTTTCTAAAGTCAGTACAGTACTCTATTGTATGTTGGCTTATTGTTCCCGTTTGTAATACTGGCTCATTCCTAGATACCACATTTGTTTAGTATTCTGTATAACCCATCTTTTATAATTAATATCCATCTTTAGGTTTATATGTGGCTATTGTCTTGAATTATAATTTCGAAATTTAATTAAACGTGGTTTCAAATTTTTGATCATTACAATCAATTCAAATAATAAAGATAGATTCAATTTTTAATTCAATTGCGCAAACACCTGGTTCCAAATGTCTGAACAAATTATCGGTAAGAACATAGTTTTTTTCAAAGAAAGATAACATGGATAACCGTTCAAAGATTCAACATTATAGATGGAGCGTTCCCAAATGAACCGTTGAAAATTGCATTTAATATTCCGACAGTGGAGCTGGAGTCCTGAATCCTGCTCTATCGGGGTCGTCGAACTCAAATCCAGTTCACGTCTTGCACTCGCCGACTCACGTAACAACCGCTTTCTGTATACATTTGTACGGACATACAATAAGATATTTCCACATCAGCGGCTAATGTCAAGGAACTATTCACTCTGCCAATATTTAAATTTAACTAATGTTTTGTCGCGTGTCTCGGTTAGGCTTGTGAAATTCTTGGTGCAATTATTGATTGTTTGATTATGGGCCAAAAATCATATTATTTTGGTGGTGAAGTTTTAAATTTGCCAGTGTTTATATCTTTTACCATTAGACGAAGTATTTATATTCATGCGTTTCTTGCCAATAAAGTTGGACAGCGTTTAGAATTTGCATACAAATAATTCTAAATTCTCCCACTTGCATTACCACGATTGATAAATTTTAAGCTTTTAGATTTAAAGCTGTATAGATAACAATCTTTATTATGAAATCAATCAATTTAAACTCAGTGTCTGGTAAGTCTTAAGCCGCTTAGATACTTAGTGAAATTAGTCTGCATACTTCAATAGCCTGTGGTCATTATGTTCTTGTATAAATTAATCACAATTTACAGTTCCTTTAATATCTTTTTGCGGACTAAGAACTGGTTTGTTTCCTTTGACTCAGGTTTACAAATTGGATGTTATCTTGTTAAATTGCAGTGTTGCTGATATCAGCACAATTTGAGCGTCGTTTAGGTCATGAGGCAAGTTCGCTTGCGACATTTATGTCCACTATGATCTACTTGTACTGCATTGAAAGATTTTGCACGATTTTTAAATTCGAATCAAAACAAAAACTATGGGTCTCAAAGAACACTTGTGCGTGGGATTATAATCAATTCTGTTTGTTCCGCTCAGTTAAATACGAATAATCTTCATCATCAAGCCTTAAATTTGAATTCTTAAGTTTAATTTTTTATCGAATAATTATTTTTTATATACTTCATAATCTTTTATTTTGTTTAAATTTTGTAATTTTGTTTGAAATTAAGACACTCCAACAATATTTCGTTTCATATCGTGGAAAATTATGATTGAAATGCCGAAGACAACGTAAAAGAAATCGTGAACGACACTGTTACAAATAAATGCGAACTGACTAGTTACGCTTTGCTTGCAACGTATAATATGAGCGAATTGAATCAAGCGGTACTCGTAATGAGGCTGCTAACATGGCGACAGGACTGGGGCATTCAATCCGGCGGTTTGCCGGTTGTTGGGCACCAATTTGCAACAATCAACTCGACATCGCGCTCTTCCCATCGACATCACTTACTACCATCGTGACGTAGTGTGCCGTGTGTGATGTAACGTAGTAGAGCGGGGAATATTGTAATTCGAATACTTTGATCTAGTATTTGTTCACATGCAGTTACATCAGCGTAACTTTTTAAACTTTCCTCTCTGTAGGTCTATGAGGTGTTTCTACGTTTATGTTTGTCTGTTACTACATTTTTCTTCTTTTGACTTTTAATCTTTACTGATACTTGCCAACTGAATTCATTTTGTTAATGTTTATATTATAATTTAAATGTATATTTACTAAATAAAAAGGCAATTATCGCGGCTCTTTCCGTTTCAGTTACATCTATCACGGTAATAATTATCCTATGTGTTAATCTAGGTTATAACCTATCCGTGTGCCTGCTTCAGCAAATTACGACCAAAAGTTTTTGAGTAAGAGAGTAACGAATTTATATACATTCTCACCAACTGTCGCATTAATAATATTACTAAATTTTCCGCCAACTGTAAATTTAAAAGTTTTTGATTCAAATTTAGAGTGAATCAAGTCAGTAGAGTGAATCTGTACTCAAATCGTAAAGTACTATTTCTCTTCGGTTGATGGCCGTAGAGTGATGTGGTTTAAGAAAGTGGATATCTATTGTGGCTTGCAACACAGTAATAACTGAGCTACGAAATGAACGCCAGTGTTCGTGTTTCATCTAAATTTAATATAGAATATTCGTTCGTTTGTCTGTTTCATTGGGAGGAATTTCGCTCTTCCTTCAGCCTTAGGAATCCAAAACGCAAACAAACCAAGTGAGCTACGCTTGAAACTTTTATTCATTACTTATTTTTTTTAAATATACATAACGAAGTCAGATTTTTGTAGGCGAGTGATTGCCCTTTGCTTTTGACGGACCATTTTAAGGTTCAATTTTTATGATTTTCGTACAAAATGTCTATAACAAAGCGAGTGAACAACAATAAGAAGATAATAACAAAAAATCCTGAAACATTTTAATATTCTTATTGGATTTATAATATGCTATTAAAGATTATCTTGTTATCTTCGCTATAATTTGTTACTGTTATCACTGTTTCCCGCACTGTTCTACCGTTTGCAACAAATTGCACAACCAAACCATTTAGCTTTCGGTTTGGCCTTCAAATTTGTTTTACGCTACATTGTGTAAACGTAAACAATATGGTTTAGCATGGAGTTCGCTGTGTTCGTTTTAGCAACGAGGGAACGAGGTCGAAACGAACAACATGAGTGGAGCACTCTCGGCGTTTATTTTGCAAAAAAATACTTCTTTTTCCTCTTATGTTCCTTTTCCCTCTTGCAACGTCCGTTCCGGGAATTTGCAGCTCTTGGCCTGGTTTGTTATTGAACAACTGGTATTTTTATATGAGATAAGTTGTTATCTTGCTAAGTGTCATGTAAAATCTTTCATATAATTTTTTGAAGTATTTTATATGGACATTTAAATCTTTTGCAGTCCATGTCTGTCTATAAAATATGTCTGGCATTTTGTTATGCGAGTTAGTTGTGAAGATTAAGTAATCCTCTTGCATTAAGGATTTCTTCTCCATAAATTTTTTCAAGGTTACGAATTATGTCATAAGGTAAAATAAGGAAAATTGACGTTTTGAGCATCTTACGAAACTTCCTTATCTCCAAGCCAGTCTGCATGCCTATTCATGTTATGCAAAGTAATGCTGTATTGTGAACATCGAATACTGAACAAAATTTCTCTTTACTATTGGCTTATGATTTTATGAATAATTCATTGGGCACTATTATCACGTGTGGCTGTACAATGCTCACGCAGTTTCTTTCACTTCTTTCATTGAAGATGACAGCTGAATGTGGGTTCTCCGATATAAACTTCTAAACTAACTTCGTTATATGTATGGTGTAATTGCTTATTTCTAAGTCGCCATATTATTTTCCTAAAAAGCAAAATTATTGTCTTCATTGTCACCTTTTTTGAGAAATGTGTCTTATTTTGATAGTAGAAATATAGCAGACAGTAAATGACTCGAAATAGGTATATGAGTCAACATCACGAAAAAACATGTATTTTGTATTTTCTGTTGTTCTTGAATCCTGTTTTACAATCTCTGTTCATAATTTATATCAGTATGGTATTAGGTATCGTGACTAATATTTTGAAAATATATTCAATAGAATAAATATTTGATAACATTTGTTGCGATAATATTGTTTGTTACTATAAAATATTCTGTAATTTGATGCTTGATTGATTGTCCCCGACCGCAGCGTCCGTTTGTTAAATGAATATTGATTGGCTCCATGTACCACTGGCATATAATAATATTTTTACACATACCATAATCTTGAATGAAACTACTTGGCACCGATTTGCAAGCTAGGCATGTCCACTATATGTACTTACTTTAGTCGCACGTACCCTTCTACTTGTTAAAGTCTTAACGCCTAATAATTGAGTCAACGTAAAGCTTATAGTGTTGGGCCAAGACATACCAAAATAATACCTTTCATAATAAAATTGGCGTTAAGAACTATTTTTTTTTGGATTTATTCAGGGGTTAAAAGAGGATAAAACTGAAATGTTAAAATTCATAACATAAATGTGCAGTGACGCCTGATATTACATGTTATCATTTCATACAACTTAAAAAAAACGGTATATTTTTAGCAACGGCTTAACATTATTACAATCTTTTAAACTATCTCACTTGTGTTGGCGTACTAAAGTGGTTTTATAATTTTTATGGGCGAGTTGTATTGACCCAAATAAAGCGATAACGTCATCGCCACATCGAGAGTCGGATCTTGCACTGGGTGTGGTCGTTGCACATTATGTGGAGAAAAAATCATATTCATAGGAATTTGGGAATGGAGCCAAGTTTTTTCAGCCGAGGCATTTAAAGGGCTACTTTGCACGCATAAATTGTACGTATCTAAAAACAGATCTTATTTTCATTTTGTCTACACGTTTCCGCGTTGATGGAAAGCATTTTCTTTTTTTTTTAAAAAAGGAGGCCACCAGTGAAGTATATCAGATGGTGTCTCGCCATCGTTGTAAGTTGATTTATCATTGGCATTTACTTCTGAATATTTTTTCACACTCATTAGTTTTCTATTCGAAACTTTTGCTATCATCCATGCTATTTTGTTTTCATTCGTGATTCTGTATTTTTACGAGTGCAAGCTGTACTCTTAATCGCGTGCCACATTCAAAGTATCGGTGCATGCGTCGGTATAACCGGTTGGACGCGCAAACATCGCCGGCGGCCTTCGTCGACGTTGCCGACGCCCGCTGACGTCACCACGCTTATGTCATACCATTACTGATGACTTGATTATCGCTACAATGCCAAACGAACGTGCTCATCAACGCTTTAGCAAAACGGCAACATTGCCATTTCTACAGTATAAAGACATATATCAGCGTCTTATTCGAATCAATCAGGTGTGTATAAGGCTAGTGAGAACAGGTTCATCTTCTACTGGTCAGACGTACCTTTAAATTGCAATAATTAATTTTTAATCCTAATTTTTCACTTACATACACTATTTTACGTACAACGTAATGCATTAAAGCACATTTATTTGTTTATTTTACTTCTCATTAATTGCTAAATTATTTCTCCTTCTATAAAGGTTCTCATTATTCTAATGACATCGTCATTCGTCACTCAATGAATGGAATAGACGAATTCTTCCCTTCCACTCCTCCATCTTTTATTTTTCTGATTCATTTTACTTCGAAATAATGACGATTCGTTCCATATGACAAAGTTTATTTAGAACAATTGAGATTTACGAAACACAACTACAACTGCAATAGCATAATGCGCTTGCGGTGCACGTAATGAAATTAATACAGTTAGGGCTGTTCATGTTTAATGCTTACACTCAAACGCCGCAGTGGGGGGCGTCCGGCGCACGATATTAGGTCACAACCCAGGAATACAACTATTACGGGTTTTATTACCGTCTAGTGTGTCAGCTTACCGTTTCATGCTTAACAGAAGACTTAAAACGTCCCTAACGTACTCAATTGTACGTTGACTCGGATATTTGGGCGATTTCCCTTCGCAGTTTACAGTTACATTCTACTCGTTTGCTCGTACTATGGCAGTTGACTTTCACGTTGTCCATTACGATCTGTTCGCCGCTTACAACAGGCTGAATAGGTTCGCTCTACGCGTTTCCTATGAAAGTAAATTTCTAAACGAATTACTGCATTAATCTGTTAGATTTGCACCGTTACTTGCGAATTGGATCAATGGATAAAGCATCCGGATTTCCCGTAATTTGATGCCATAGATATTCGAAAATAATTCCTAATCATAAAACGATATCTAACTTCACTAGTATATTTTTATATTGTATAGCCGTTGTTACTATTTCAAAAGTTGATCGTCTTTTGAATACGTCTACGATTACATCCAAATCGCTTAACACAAATGTAAAAAGATTCAAAAAAACATTTCTCACATGACATTACATGGATTAAAATTGTAGTAATAAGTTCATTAACTAGACAGCAAAAGTGACCTCCAATTTTAGGCGCCATTAGTATAGTATACAGCTAGAATATACGTGGTTGGCAACAAATGACCGGCATCCTGCTCTAGCGGAGTTCAGTGCCGGCGCCCACGCGTTCGCTCATTGACTTCCACCTCACCCGACGGCATTAAGATGGTGCAACCATAGTAATGACGGTAGCTCTATTTAGATAGATGACCATTCAGGCTTATTGTAAAATTGGATCTCATATTATAAAGACAATGCCATATACATTCGTGACGTTTTATTTATTTATGGATCGGCTAATTAAATCGATGAAGACATATTTCTCAAGAAAACAATCGACGTAACATGTGATGTTGGAGTGCTCGGAGTAGAAAGTAATGAGATGGTCGCACAAATACGCGAATATGAATAAAACATTTCATTTACTACAGAGTACGGCAAATTATACAAAGAAGTGGGACCCAAGGCTTTGAGAATCTTATCAGAATTAGGTAAGGAATTGTTGTTGACTTCTTAGAAATTATTGATGTTAGCGAAATTCCGCTAGTAGAGCTACAAAAATGTTACGATGAATATTCCTGTTTAAGAGGTTAGTAAAATTCATGGATGTGACTTAACACACTGCTTCCTACAAAAAAATATAATTTGGACTTCTCCCAAATATGACAAAATACATTTTCAAGGTGTTTCAGCGAAGTCATATAATTATTTTACAACTTTACGTGTCGGCCATTACCCTAACTATAAACAATGACTGAATGGTGAGAACCATTGGCCTTGTTTCGTAGTCTTCGTAGACCGAGAACAGTGTACCTACGCGAATTTAAAAATAAGCCGCTACTGGGTTTATTTGTGCTTGCGTGAAAATCATCCTCAGAAATAAATTGCCTTGCAATAAATATACATTGGACGTTCGGTCACTGGCGTCCACGTCGCAATGGGCGCCGCTTGAAGTGGGTGGCAAAACATCATGGGGTGTGACTGGGGACATATATTTATGGAAATATCTGTGGCATGTTTGGAAAAACCAGCTATGATGCGAAATATTATAATGCGAAAGTAATGATTAAAATGTTTTAATGATTATTTATTTTAACCCGATGATTATTTATTCCTATTTGCAATGTCATTTGCATTGTCATATCACGCTGTCCTCTATGGTTTTATATTATTTATTGTATAAGATTGTGAAGTTCTTTTTTGTTAAGTCGTAATAATATTTAATACAACTTTCTTGCTATAGTGTTTAAAATTAAGTTCCTTATTATTTTCTTCTTATCTTTCATTTTATAAGATGTGTTTTTAAAAGTCTTATATCGTATACATTTTAGTCACAAAATGTAAGTGTTTTCCTTCTTATTCTGGTGTAACAAATAATAATCATCCAATTGTTTTATAACCTTTGTTAGAATTTTAACCCCTTTAAAATCTAGCGTCAACGCTGTCGAAAACTAATTTGGAGTTCGCTCCGTTGACCGGATATCCCCTTTGTTTCTGTAGAGCATCACGTTCCGAGCTGGCGAACGTTTTGTTTATAATTATTTATAACGCGCTAGTGGTTTGTGTCGGGCGTTAGCGTTTTGACGCCTAGATTCTTGTTGGTTGCACTTCACCAACAAATTAATCCATAATCACTTCTTAAGCCTTAAAACTTATTTGAGCGACTTCAGCATACTTTTAAATAATTAACATCATCAAACTTTTTTACATTGTCAGATATTTTTTGTCAGATATTTATGTGCCCATCATCTGAATAATCCGTTTCATAAAAAGAATAATGTCATAAACGAGTTAATTAATTTAACAAGCTATGATTACATTAGACGCGATGGTCACTGCCACCTAAATTAGAGTACCTGTACATGATGTCGTTTCGTTCTTACGCATTATCCGCAGTTAATGTGGGAGTGAGGCGGCTATTGAGTTATGACGTAGCAACTCACGCAAGGCTCCGGGCGCGGTTCTATATTTGGGTTAATGGATTCGTCCGCGCACCGTCAACATGGGAAGTACCTGTTAGTTCGTCCGCTACCACCTTCCGACTGGTGTTGGGATCTATGTCCTAGCCTAGATAGTAACTATTGCTGATATTATACTCTATATTCAAACTATGACCATCATTAAAATTGTCTTTTTTATATTTCTACGATACGTGCTATGTTGTTGATTTCATGTACATAATAAAATAAGTGAATTATCATCTAATTAATTTAGTTTTACATATTCCCTTTGTCGTTTTCACAATTGGTCCTTACCAACAATTTGAAATATAATAGAACGAAATGTATGTTTTAAGTACAATGCACAGCATAATGTTAATTTAGGAATCTTATTTTAAAACCGAATTCAAAAGAATATCAATTATTAAATCCTTTCGTTTTAAAATTACCCATTCGTTAATTTAATATTAAATAGTGCAAGATTTTGATTCTAGTTCTTGTTTAGAAATGCTCTCGGTAATCCTTGTAAAAACTTTCTCCCATTCCACTCTCTAATTTGTGGCATAGCTTTAATACTTGCTGATTAGCTGATTAGTGTATTCCTGGTAATATAAGCTTTTTGGATTTTTGTTACAGTCATCACTTCCGCTCCCAATTTCGACAGAATATGGAGCTTATTTAAACTAATCTTACACAGAAAGAATCAAAGTTAAGCCTTCGTGATTATTGTGAGAGTTATTGATTGGTTTAATCCCATTTTGAGATTAGCTTAGTGGAATTTCTAAGGGCATATCTGTATTATCTATTGTTTGAACTATAGATTCTGATCTCGTTTAAAGTAGGCCAGTTTCTCGCACAACTTTCTTTTATTCAGCTCGCCATCAATATCTTTTGTCTCCAATCTTTATCTTTATATTTATTACATATATTTAGTCATAAATAGTAACACGTGACTGATTAGATCTCATATTTGTATTGTGCTTTCATAAATTCTCGTTTAATCAGCAAATAAATGAGTGGCTAAAGTAATCCGTTAATTACATTTACGTTTTTAATTTTATGTTCCTTTGTTATTTAATTTTTGAACATACCTTAATGTATGTTGATTAATTGTGTTGTTATTTTTCTCATAAGCATAATTAAATGACTTCTTTTGTTTCAAATTTAAAACTTTCTGATTTAAAATTACTTTGCTATCTGTGCCTCAAAACATATCTTCCTTACCACTTGCTTCAACCAAAACATGCACATTTGCAGTGTGTCGTAAGGCAGTAATAGATGTTACAACAATATCGTCTCTCTCAAACCACGGAGAGTTCTACCATCTATTGATTCCACGTATTTTTCATACTTTTTCAAGTGCTTATGTGTTTTTGGCACCGGTCTTATCGATTAGTCAGTGTCTAAAAAATGCATGTCTGAATTATAGATAGTTCTTTTTGTGCCATTACATTCCGATAATTCTTTGTGCTATGGTAATCATAGGAGGTTTGTTCTAATGAAATATTTTAATCTTTCTAATTTGGTACCTTAAATTAAGGGCTATAAGATGTATTTCTTTTAAATGACAGATAGAAATGTTTTAAGAGGTTTTTAATTCATAAAGGCTATCCAAACTCTATGAAGTGATCATGAAAAGAAGCGAAGCAATTTTAAAAATAGAGATGATCTCATTAGATATGAAAATTGTTAACGACGGCGTTATGTTATCGAGTGTATCGGCGAAAACTCGAAGCATTCTCGTGTCCACTTTTGCTGAGTTAATGGTTCTATATTTAGAGCTGGCTCTGATGTCAACATTAGTCGGAAGCTGGAAATCGTGCCATCGCCTAAACTTTATTCATTTATTCACTTCACGGAAAATGAACGTTCGTGAGAACTGTTTTAAGAAATTTATCATTCGGTCGAACTGTTCTTATGCATTTTTATCTCTTTTCATCTTCGAAGAATTGTATTTTTAATATAAGTTTAATAAAGTAGGATAAACAAAATAAATTGAAATCTATGTTTGTGAATAATAAATAATTGGAAGGTGGTAGAATCCTTTGTGGTTTAATTCCGGAAGTACCACCCTCACACCTATTTCTGCCTAATGACAGCAATGTTAGCGCTGCTGTGTTCTGGTCCATAGGGTGTGGTAAGTGAGTCATCTCATATATATATATATATATATATATCATCTTATCCGAGACGTCTCCAGGAGAAAAAACGTGTCTGTGGCCAA
>DWLI01000745.1:0-18878 GCA_018249915.1 Cecropterus dorantes dorantes | reverse complement strand
CGGTTTCACTACTAAATAATAAAAAAATAAACAAACATAGCGTAATGTTATATAGCCTATAGCCTTCCTCAATAAATGGTCTATTCAATACAAAAATAATTTTTAAATTCTAACCAGTACTTCCTGAGGTTAGCCCGTTCAACCAAACTCTACTGCTTTATAATATTAGTATAGAAGTATAGATTATAAAGGTAAATTATATTAACTTATATTTTGTCCACACAAAATCTTCCCACGCTCCAGGATGTAGCGCAGGCACTACTGGATAATCTCGTGCTGCCAGAAAACCAACTATGACTTCATTGGCGTCCAGCTGACAAATTGAAAGTACGCAATTTTCTCTACAACAAAACACAAAGCTCAAAACAAAGCAACTGCCATCTTCATAAGCCAACATCAAAACATTTCGAAAGCCAATAGAACGAGAATAGCTTTATGAGAGAGGTACCAACGCCA
Source organism: Cecropterus dorantes dorantes (assembly GCA_018249915.1). Lineage (NCBI taxonomy): Eukaryota > Metazoa > Arthropoda > Insecta > Lepidoptera > Hesperiidae > Cecropterus > Cecropterus dorantes. The sequence continues at coordinate 18,422 of DWLI01000745.1, read as the reverse complement.
CCCCTATTTCTAACGTGAAGCAGTGAAAGAGTATGGATACAGCTACTTTAGATCTCAAGCTTTACTCACATAAGATAAATAACATCGGAAGGTATCGAAACCCGAAAATTCTTTGACATGGATTCATTGACAAGTCCTAGGATAGCAGAGACATCATCTAATTCTGCTAATCGCAACCGCCCTAATGGTGGTACTCGAAAAATTCGCGAAGTCATAGGTCTTTACAGAATTTTATTGCTGCACTTCTGTTTCAAACCGCCAGTGAAGTTATTTGATAAGATACTCTCCTCTCTGGTAGTGCTTGACTTTTCTGTGACACTGACAGAAACATATATTTTTTTGTTAATTATGGCTTTTAAGGCAGTATAACTTAATATTATGTACATTATGAAGTAAATTGTAATGTGATTACTAGACTATATTCAGCACCATCGTATACTAATTTTATTATATTTATGTAAGTATACGTGACCACTAAAAAGAACTATATCTAACAAAGAACGCATAGTTATGAAAATGCAGTGATTGCTCACGCCAGCGCCACGCCACGCGAACGCGATGACAGATGCTGTGGAGTATATCAGAACTTGTTGTATTGTTGTAGTGAAAAGCGATAAATTTGTCGAAAATTCAGATCAGGTTTATACGATGTTAAAGGCGATCGTACAATTTGTATACAAATATATTTTAATGGCGGATCTGCAAAAATACAAAATAGATGATAGTAATAAATAAAAACACCATAATAATGCATACTTATTTATTAAATATTCTTAAATTCAAACTAGCTGAATGTAAAAAAGAACATAATCGTTTTAAAAATTGCTGTCAGATTTTTCGACGCTGAACAGCAGCTTTTTGAGCTTTCACTTAATTAAAAAAAAACACTTCATTTAACCCAAACTGATTGATATGCTTAATATACAGAACACGTTAATTCTAATAAAAATAATTTAATTCTGTAACAAATTCCTACTAGCTCTAATTAGCATCAATAAATAAGATGACTTTATTATGTGGATTTCTTTGGAGTGGTTAGCTCGACCTAACTCAAACTTGTAAATTACACTTATTTCATACTATTTTATGTAAACCAGATGTTCAAAGATTGGCTTTGACTATTGTTATTTACATGTGCCCCGAAAAATAATATTAAACCCACGACCCATAGTCTAAAATTAAAAATACATGTCAAGTGATTATTCATAACACGTAATTTACTGTGTATAATAAAATAAAAACTACGTAAAATCAATGTACAATTAAGACAAGACATTTCTAAATTCACACCTTAGGCGGAAGTAATTCTGAATGAAAACCAAGGTAAAGAATAATAGAACCAAAAGTAAGTCAAATATTAATATCTGTATTAGAAAAACACTAACATAAATTTAAATCAATAGACGCGCCCTCCTCGATAACTAAGCCTTATTGTTACACACATTGTAAATTGTGTTACAATAGAAAAAAATCTGCATCATTAATAGAATGAGCAATCTTTCATATTAACATTTTCTTAAATGTTTCGTGTCGTTTTAACTTTTAATGGTAATGCAATACGACAGGGCACATCCATTAAATTAAACCAACGCTACTGTTTTTCTATATTTTCGCCATTCTTTTATATTTCAAACAAATATGTACAAATATCATAACTCACACTCTCTATGATCATAATATCGGTAACCACATCTTCGGTTCAGTACCATACGAAATTACTCATCTCATTCGTGATGTTTATATTAACTAATATCAGTAATGTTATAAGCAATTGTATTTAATTTAATACACTAAAAAACTAGAATAAAATTTAAAAATAAGTAATATGAAATATGCTTTACTATTTCACATCATCACTCATAATGTTAGTGTTTTACGGGTACAAAAATATCGTCATTATTTAACATTAATTATTTATTTCCTCTATAAATATAATCGATCTGTGCCTACCAATATTTAAAATAAGCTTATTAAAAATGATTTAACACGAAAAAATGATTTGTTCATGAAAAGTTTGCAATTAACTGAACATCGAAATATAATAAGAATAAGCGTGATTCTGTCCTAAAGTATGTTAAATTTGATTCCTTCTCTACAAAGTAAACCTGATGCAACTTTCACAATGGCATAATATATTATTGCTTCTTTGTAATTTTACGTTTATTCCTACGTCGCTCACTCTCACTGTTGCAAGCAACAGACGTCGCAATTGTGAAAACCGCACGACGCACGACACTCACAAATTGGAAACTGCGCGATTCCAAAAAGAAACTTCGAAGTTCTAGTTGCGAGTAGAGCATACCCCAAAAGATAACAAAAGATTATTTATGCTCTAAACGATATATATTATATTTCGATGCCTTAATAAGTAAGAGAAATGTTTAATCTAAAATCCAGAAATAGTTATTCCATATTAAACATGGTAGATAAAATCTTAAGCCACCTATTTCATTAATTACTCAAAACTACACACAAAATAGACAGTAAAATAATAACAGCTAGATGGACTTTCTATTTACTATGATCTTAAATATTGAAAATATAAAACTATTTCTATTAGTCATATATTCCAGAACATCCCTCAGAGACACCTACACTCTGATATATAATTATGTTGTAGTAGTTCTAAGCATGCGAGTATACGATTTGATACATCTAATATTATTACTCCTTAAGGCAAGTGTTGTTATGGTAAAAATTAGACTTATTTTAAAGTTTTTAACACTATCACACGTCATATCCAGTTATAAGACAAAGAGATCATATACAATATACATATACAATAAAAAGCGATATTATCATAGGAATAATAGAAACTTAGTTACTATGAAAAGTTCTAAACTAACATGGCCAAGCATTGTTATTATGAATGAACTTAAGCAGTGTGTATTGCTCAATCCTAAATGAAATTACTATATTAGTGTTACTGCTGACGCGGCGAATTAAGAATTTTCACAAAATATACAATTCGGATGGACCTTTCGTCCCCGTTTAGTCCAAATAAGATCCTAGGCTATGTCAGTTATATGACAATATATTTGGACTATAAGGCAGCCTATAACTAAACAGCAGCAAGCTATACGCCGCCTGGATTTCCATTATATATTTCTAATAAATCGAATATCAGTAATCGTAGTTTAAATAATTACAATCTTACATCTAACATCAAAACTTAAAAATACTTATTTACACGTCATAATTTTAATGTTTTCCTAATGCGTATACTGACATTCAATCACATCGGTCATACACATTGTCGTATTCAGGAACATAATATGCTTTGTAACCAATGCAATCATCCAATAAATATGACAATGGTTATTATAGATACTAATCCATAATCTAGTCACTACTTCCCTTCCACATTCTTGTACATTGTTAACTTGCACCATATTTACAATAGATTTGAGACATAAGCAGCAAAGCGAACTTTACTGTTGAAACGAACCAATACATCTTAAAACAGGTACATGTGATCATTTATTCACATTAAGGTGCTGTGAGCTCATAATGATGCCTAGTGATGAAAACGTAATATGTTCAGTCAAACATAACAATCTAAAATAATATACTGATAATTAACGCTGAATGCCCGCTCAGACGTACTGCACGCTTGCAGTAAACATATAGAAAAATGGCCTAGCGACTGGGCGGCAGTAATAATAACTGTATAACTTTATGGCAGTAGACTTTTACTGTATATGCAGCTATGTTTTCCTACAAAAGGCCGTATATTTCAGGAAATATGTTGTATTTCGGTCATGACAGGTTATGGCTTGTTTCATTGCCATATATGAGAAGGTACATAACTAAAAAATATATTTAAATTCAATAATTGGAAAATAGAACAAGTTACGCGACGATAACCCGGATAAGTTTATTTATAAACTTGAAAAACACAAGAGAACTCTTTTTAAAAATAAAAAAGTGTATCGTAAATCATATTTGTATATTCACAGCACCTTAGTGCCACACCATGAAGACAGTAGTTTTATGACACATGTCTGCCATTTATCATACTATACAGTACACACCACATCATTAGTTTACACTTATCTCCTAATGGAAACCTAATATTACTGAGTAACATGTTATTATATAAAAATGGCTGGGTTTTTATGATCCTAAAAGAAACTATTCTGACGTCATATTATTTCATGTTTACTTTGCAAAAAATAAATATTTAATTAACAAGTGGACATAATTAATTAACAGAATGATTTATATATATACATAAATTTCATTCAACATGTTCAGTAATAATCTATTGATAATTTAGAATGTTAAGTAGATTACAATTACCCAAAATCTTATTCATATGCAATGTAATGTTAAAATTTAGCGCACCGTGTTAACGATGTCCAGTAACTACACTATATTACATTAGTGTGTATACTATACCATAGGTCACATAAAATATTGCAATGAGCTCTACAGAAAATTCAATGTACTCGTTGTGACTAATCGCGCAGATTTCGTGATTATTCACGAGGAGATGATAATCGATAAATATCCTTAATTGAGTACGAGTGTCCTTCATCATCAGCCTTAACATTCATGTTTTCGTAAAGAGCATGAATGGGTAAGGTATGAGCAATATCACATATTCCATACCACTTTATCACACAAGTAACCGAAACACGTATGTGCTGATGCGAGAAGCAACAAAACAATCACGTCAGACACTAGAGTCTATCCTAAACCTCATCGCTACATTCAGTGGCGTAGCGTTCGTTCATGCCGCCCGGGACCGAATTTAAAATAGACGCCTCCCAGTTACCCAGTCCCAGTTAGTATATATTGGCGGAAAAAAAAAACTTAAATGGTCCTTGAATCCTGTGAACTCTGTATTTTGATAAACTTATAAAAACAGTTCGCCAAATCTAAATATTCTGCCGCCCCATAAATGTGCCGCCCAGGGGCGCAACAGGAAATATTGGTTTTTATAATAAAAATAAAGCAAAGAATTTGATAGAAACAATGGATTTTGCCGCTCGCCAAGACATCCCACCCCGGGGCCATGGCCTACTGTGAACGCTACGCCACTGACTACTTTCACATTATTAATGTTTGTGGGTCGACGTGTGATTTTAGTTAGCTCTATGAAATTTTAGGGGCCCATGCTCGTTGCGAGCGAGGGCTCCACGCGCGGATCACTTGGCCTTCTGCTTGGGCGGCGTGGTGGGCGCTCCGCCCTGCTCCGCTGACGTGCCGATGGCAACGCCTTCGCTGTCCACCTCCATCTGAAAAAAAATATAAACGTTTATACAAAAATAATGCAAAATTGACTCAGCACTAACATACCAATTAAATTAGATCTGAGCTCATTAACATCTAAACTGAAAGTTATCTTGAATGTAAGAACAATAAAATACCAGTTGTCAATCTCTGGCAATGAAGATGGTAAAAATAGTCCTCAAATGATAAAAGATTGAAAACAATTATGTAATGGAATCTTTATTACACTCACGTGTGTTCTTAGAGCACTTTTCTTTATTTTAAATTTAACAAAAAAACCTCTTACTTCTATAAAAATTCAATATTTTCATAAAAATGTTATGAATAACATTTTCGAAAATTCATAGTCAATGCAAAATTTACTACAATTTATAAATATAAATTGTAGTAATTTTTGCATTGACTATAAAAATCATATAAATTATCAACAACTACAAAAAATATGTATAATAACTACAGGAAAAGTAATAATTTATATTCATCGTCAACCCATTATTGTCCCACTGCTGGGCACGGGTCTTGTCTCAGATTGAGAGAGTTTAATAATATAATTTATATTATTATTGTATAATGTATATTATTAAACACTTATTAAATAATCACGATGGCGACTTAAATATGTACATATTTACGCGGGGAAATCACAGCTTGTTATTTAAACTTCATTTTCCTCTAGTACGATTTTCCTTATCACATTTGAAACAAATCAAAGTGGCATCAGCTTAAAGTTTGTACACCTCATTTCTAATAATTTGTTTCTTAATGAATGAATATAAAAAGGAACTTACTTTATCTTCTTTGTTGGTATTTTGTGTTGTGGCACTTGTATTATTGGTATTATCACCATCATTCTCGGTAGTTTCACCACTCGCTGTACCTTAAACCAGAAAGCCATCCTATCTCAGATCAAATAATACCAATTGCATGCGTTTTGAAAGGTAAGCGGCCGTCATCCCTTCAAAAATGTTCTTTTATGCATAAACTGTAGAGTTAACTTTTGACAAATGCAAACAGTTTTGATATGAATACAGTAGTCACCACTGATATGAATATAGTAGTTTATAAAACTTTAGTAGTTTATAACGTTTTATATTAAGTTTTATTACACACACATCACATTAAGTTTTATAAACTACAATTACTAGTACTTAGTAGTAGTTGTAGTTTATAAAAATTTATAGTAATCTTAGAACCCACTATTTAGTAATCTTTTGGCGCATAGAATAACGACATGACAACAATAATATGCTTCTAACACTTCTAGGGATGATATGCAGGGCATTCTGAATAGAGATGATTTTTATATTTATTTACAAAGCAAATTTATTAAAAAAAATGAGTTTTATAGTGCTCGCCTATGTCTTGTAAGTAGAATTTATAACACATAATTGTATGCTTCCAGATCCACCAGTTCAATGCGTGCGTCGTCTGCTATTTAGTTAATGCTAATTCTACTAAAGATCGTTGTCATCTATCGTACTAATATTATAAAAACGAATGTTTTCGAGATGCATGGATGTTTGTTACTCTTTGACGCAACAACTTCTGATCGGTTTTGGATGAAATTTGACACAGACAGTTGACATGATGACCTGGGTTAGCGCTCTACCGTGGTAAACGTGATCCAAGCGAGCGTAGCCACATCAATACGCAAATACAAATAACATTTAGAATACAGTAAAAAAATAAAATACAGTATTTCTACATACCAGCCTGCACATGATTTGCATTTCCACGGTCAGCTTCGTGTTCGCGCACCACAGCGTCCAAATTATACCGTCGCCGATAGGACACGAAGAAGGTGCGTACGTGACTCTCGTTTTTCGTACCTAGCGTCTCGGCGATAGCTTGGAAATCCTTGCCTATTTACAAACAACAACATTGCATTATGTATGTCATAACATTTTGTTACACGAAAGACTCATGACTTTGAAATAGATGTTTAAGACATAAATAAAATTAATTATATTTATAAAACTATTCATACGAATGGGAAATCTGGTCGTTAGAGGTAACATTAGTTACTTTGTTTATAATTATTTAGATACCTAAGCTAAAATATACGGTAGTCCATTTGAAATGACTAGAATAACTGGATTTGTAGACAAAAAATACAATCAAACTAAATAATATTGTGAAGGAGAATGGGTTTAACTACAGTAATAGTCAATTTAACAAAACAATTCTTCATAACTTTAAAAATTGAAAATAGTTATAGCAAGAAAAGAAAAATCACCCGAAATATTATTTTTAGCGTGACGCTATGTATATATTAGGTTAAAAGGACGTTATAGGAGACAGTGCATCTAAGTTCAAAAGATCATCAAGTAGGCAAAAATGACAGTCTATGGAGCTTCTACCTATTGTGATAATACTCTTAGAGAAGCCCAGGAATGATTAAATAATACGCTTTTTACATATCTTACTTAAGACCAGTATCAACTAGCGCACAAACCGGACCAGAGGACTGTCTGATACGAATCAAATGAATATAGATTTATAGATAGAGGTTTATCCTTCGACGAGAATTGCGCGGTGAGGTACGAGTGAAAGGAGTTGTAGGTCCACCCTAGCTCACGTAATTATAATATTAATTTTGTAATGTTGATACCGTAGATAACAGCATTTATATATAAGTTTGAAATCAGCTTTTTTACTTTAAGACATATTTAGTAAAATGGTTGATAGGTACTTCGGTATATTTATTTGTTAATCAAAGGTAGCCTTCATAAATCACCGTACCGTAATTTGCAATACTAGCGACTAGTCATATGAATGGCCTTATCGCCCGGTATACAAAATTTAGTCTTAACGGGTAGGATTCCCACAAAAAACTAGCATGCCTAGCATATAAAATCTTCTTTCTACCTAAGACGGACTGCCATTAAACTCCACTGTACCCCCCTAAGAATGATTCCCAAAATTAATTTCTTAGCTATTTAATAAACGTACAGGAAAAGGTTTTAAAAATGAAATTTCGAAAAACTATGGCATTGTTCCATCATTATACCTAACACAAATCTAAATCCTATTTTTCATAGTGATTGTTCCAAAATCGGCGGATTTTCAAACAAGAATAACGACATAATTTTTGTTCAAAAATACGCCGATTATAGAATAAAACGAACCAAACATGAAATTTTTGTATTACTGCATGAAAATCAGTAAATTTTAAAGAAAGTATCTATCAAATGTGTTTAACTATCATACTGCTAAAGAACAATTATCATACTGCTTACTTTAAAATTTGCAACCCTTAATTACCTCCTTTTGAGGGTATATTTTCCAAAAATGATGATGTATGTATTTCTATATTTCTACCCAAAAAAGTAGATAAATTAAAATATCTCGAAACTTTTTAAAATCAAGGTCTATTCAATGGCAATTTCAAAAACCAGTGTTAACAGGTTTATAAATAAAATGATATAAATAGCAGAAGATGACGTATTCCCAACTTGAACGACGTAAATGTTTTATTGCAAAAGATATCAAAATAAATACGGCGCAACGGAACGGTACAAAGTTCACGAGTGGTTGGACAAATCATTAAGGTTTAAAAAAAGTGTCGTTTGAACTCCTACCATATTTCCTAACGGCCGTGACTGCCATAAGTATTTCCTCGTTGCTCCAGCGAGAGTTAACTTTAGCGGGCGGCTCGCCGGGCCGGAACTCCTCCACACCTGCGTCGCCAACCTTGCGTTTCATAGCACTCAACTGTTGCTTATTATGTTGCACCTGCAAATTTAGTCCTAATGAAACATCTTTAATCCAATAGCCAGCAATACACGAGTGACAGGTACTGGAAGTGCATATCTGGATTATCCAAAATGCTACGTAACAAAATGGGAGAATGATGGGGATTTTAACTACGACGGCGTTGAAATGTTCCTTAAAATTAGTTAAAAGCGTAGTAATAAATAAATGTTTGTAATAAAATAAAACAGCTAAACGCTATTAAATGTGTGCAGAATACATTTTGTTAAAGTACACCTAGCATGGTATCGTAATGTTACCACGATAACTAATTTTTAACTTCCACTATTTTTCGAAAAAAGTTAAAGTATCACATTCTCATTCTCACATTACATGATACATGTTATTAGTCACGTCCACGGTTAATAAACTAAACCAGTTCTACAAAGCGACACGCAATACGCAATGTAAGATTGAGAATGCTCGCATCGATGCTACATAGCGTCAATGGATCTGGCGGGTTGCATCTTACTTGTCTCTTGAGGGAAATAATTTCTCTATCCATTGCTTTGAGCATGGCTTCACCCTTATTGATAAGGCCGGGCTGCGGAGGGTCGCCGGGCTGAGGCCCGGTGGCCATGGCGACGAGATCGTCGTGATTGATGTAAATGCCACGCGGCAGCCGATGCTTGTACCGTTGGTTTTTGGAGCCGGGCCCGCGTCTCCCGGACGGTCCACAGAGCGGTCTCATCGTGCCGGTGCGTCTGTCACATTACCGCTTATATTCAAACAACAATCCTTCAAGCTCAACTGAGCTCAAAATCCAACACTATGAAGGGACTAGATCATTACATGCAAATAAAATTGCAAAGAGCCTAGCGTTAATGTTGAGGTAATCGCCCAGATATCACCTCCACTATTTGTATTTATGAGATAGAGCACAATAATATATAGGCTAATTCATAAACTATTACCTCTTGTATCGAAAAGTGTACAATATATAGAATAGAAAAGCTAAATCTCGACTACCTAATATAGCCGTTTAAATCTAGTAAAACGTTTTTTATAACGTCAATTTGCAAAAGCCACTACAAACAAGACACGCATAATTCATAATAGGAGTGATGATATGTGGGCGAGAGTGAGCTTGTATGTTACTGAAATTATCGTTACCGACCTGGCGTGCACGAGGCATGCCTGACACAACTTCTGCGAGTTGTGTTGCGTCGTTTGGTTGCACAGAATGCCGCACACAGTGCACCTCGCCTCGCCGCCGCCTTCGCCCTAAACCCCAATCAATATTTTACATTCCTGCCATACACCAAACACCTAGGACAAGTCCATTTGGAGACGGACGACATAACTGTACACACACTTCGTTTAAAAACCCATTAGAATATGAATAAAATGATATTCTGCACACATTAGAACAACACAACAATTTTGACTCTATGTATTATATGGGGCTGTTAAAGGAAGCATGCGGGAATGCTAAAGGGTATGTGAGGATAGGTATCACAGGGTACAAAAATCACATAAATGTAAGAAATTGTCGGTTGAGTATAAATAATTTATATATATTTCTTTGTATGATTTGTTAAAATAATAATGGGCACTTCATATAGTATTTACAGTATAATTATATAAAATTCTTCTACTTTAGTAACAAGTCATTAAGCAACATTACAATGTTTCCATAAATAATATTTTTTGTTACTAAAGCAAGAGATTACACATGAGGAAATTTTAATATCACGATTTTGTTAAAATGATAATCAGATGTGAATGTAGTAGTTGTTGTTGGTAGATAAAAATGCAGAGCAGTTACAGATTTTTATAAAAAGCAAAATGAATAGGCGCAGCCAAATAATTCATTCATGAAGTAATCTGATAATGGAGACCATTTGATATTGTGAATAGCTATTTGAACAATGTACTATAACACTACTAAAATAAATATATGTCAAATTAATCATACAAACTTAAACATACAAAACTTAGGGTCCAGTTGTAAACTTTGATGGCCAAAAAGAAAATAATATGAAATCAGATCAATTTCTTGCTAACATAACTACAAAACATATAGTTCAAATAACTGATACAAGCCATGAATTGAATGCTTAATATCGTTAAGCTGAAAATGTAGCAAACAAAAATGAATGGTACGAGATTGAATTAATCATGAACAGTGCAGTCCTATGTATTGACATGACTAAAATTATTTGTAGAATACCAGGAGGTTCAACAATTATATTGCACTAGGTTACATGTCAAATTATGAATGACAACACACCAATTAAATAGTCGACAATATGTAGTGGAGTAAGAAGACATTTGACATCCAGTTAGAGCATAAGACTCATTGCGAAGTGAAGCACCCACCTCGCTTTGCTGACCGGCGCGCAGCGCGGGCCCGGCCGCCACCGCGGGCTTGCCCCCGCGGTCTATGCCACGATGGAAATTCCACTTCTGTCATTATTAACATAGGTCTATCACATAATAAAACACCTAAACACAAGCTCAGTTTACTTGGTATACACAGTTCCCATCACATTCATTGTTGTCTTTGTAAATTTGCAGCAGTAGAGTCACTTCTGAACATTTTAGTCATGGATGTCACAGAGATGGATCAATAGATGGACTAAATGACATGACACTAGTTCTCTAAACAGTCCTATTCTGTAAATTAAGCTACTCTGCATTTTTATATACTGAAGGCCAATGTGATAACTTAAAGATTGGACAATCCAGATACACTACCAACATAAAGTACAAAAAAGATTATTGTCTCTCCCAGTAATGTAGTAATACACAAACAAAGGGTAAAGTCTGCACACAAAACAATAAAGGAGCAAACTAATATTCAACTAATTTTATTAACATAAGCTTATTTGTGATATAAATACACCAGACATACCTTCTCATCATTGTCAGACTCCTTATCTGAGCCACCTGGCTCAGACCCTACTCCAGATTCCCTCTTGCCTGTACCTGACCCAGCAGCATTCCGACCTTCACCCACAGCATCCATCAGTGATGTACGAGCTCTGGTTTTTTTCCATGAGTAGTAATATTTGACAAGTGACGCTATGGATTTATCAGGTAACTGCCAAAAAAAGAGGGCTATATTACCTAGCAAAATAAATGCAAATGATTATATCAAAAATGAAGTCAAGTCACATACCATCTGTCTTATTCTATGAAAGCTTTTGCCATGGAATTGAAATGCTTGTTCAAATAGCACTTTGTCTTCAACTGTCCATTCATCAGGAAATGGAGTAAAGTTGGCCAGATCCATGGAGGCCCGATTAAGATCATGTTTATGCCAAAACAACATTCCTAGTGCTTGTTCTCCATTGTAACCATATTTTTCTTTAGCAGTTGTTATGTATTCATCAACTAAAAGTACAATTTTGTTAAAGAAATGCACACCATATTGTATAAATTCTCATAACAATGTAAAACTATTAATAATTACTCAACTTACGTTTAGAATCTAAGATATCAGATGTGGGTGACCACACAAGCAGTGCTCTGTCAGATATCAAATCTGGCTTCCGTTGCTCCACTGGCTCCAGTTCAGGACAGACAGCCTGATAATCTCGACCGACTCTTATTTTCTCGGCTGCAAATGGCACTACTGCTTGGTGTCGTATGATATGTAGTGATGAGATGAACGCAGCATAAGGGCATGATGGAAAGCATAAAAATAAAGCATGACATGAGATTGCTGTCATTAATACCAGGGCGTAATATTAGGTAATAAAAGCAGGTTTATTAATCAAGTTACTAAATATGTTATTTGTAGTAAGTACTCCAACCCAAGAAAGATCCCCCCATCAAGCACAGCGTAAAGCTATGAATTGTTACAAAGTATATCCCATTTACATATAAATTAGTCAACGTTAGTACATCCAGAATTACCGTTTTCATCTTCAGAACTCGAATCGGGGCTTCCATGGCCATTGGGGCTTGGCCCTCTCGACCGCTTCCCGTTTCGAACATCGTTACTTCTTTCGGCCAAAACCATGATTATCAATTAAACACTTTTAACACTAATAGCACACACAAAACGCACTCCCTAAATGACCATTTATTATTTTCTGTTGATTAAATAAATACATCAAAATAAAACGAAACACGAAGCTTCGCACTTCAAATCAAACGTGATTCAAACCACCGCATCAATAATTTGACAAACCAGCCATCAGTCGTAACAGTTTATTTGATGGCGTCTGTACTTTAGGCATTCACTTTGCCTGAATATAAACATAAGTGAAATAATTGCAAGTTAAATAAGTTATTTCTCTCAAAATATTAAATTATTAAACATCTTCAAAATTGACTACTTTAAAATTATCTTATTACCGAAGGAACATGTTAAAATATTATATTTGTTATATATTTATTTTTTCTACTTTGGCAACATTTTAGTACAGACTTTATGAAAACTTTTGATACACATATCATTAAACAATAATGCAAAAAAATATTTCTAAAACTGATTATTTACATGATATCAGAATGTAATGATTTCGAAATATTTTTCTTAACCTAGAAATTTATACATCGGTACTAAAATCCACATCATTAAAATATACGTCGTAATTATTATTTTGATTTTAAGCAAGAGATGGCGCCATAATTAAAATCTAAAATCATCAGAACAAACAACCATTATTATTTTATTAATACATATTTCATGCCAATCTTATTTGTTTCAATATTGCGAATATAAATTTTAATTACGCAATAACATATTTCTGAAAACAATTGTATGCATCTTTACTACATACTAATCATACCTAATACCTAATCTACTGAGTTTAAAGTTATGAATTTCCAAATAATAACATTTTATTATTAAATATACCATTGTAAGGAAAGTAATGAAATCCACGCCTTCAAACCTTTTCAATATTTACAGGTGAAATGATAACTCGGAGTAATACCTAATAAAGGCAAATAAATACCTATTAACTTGTGCTCGAAAAAGATTAAAGTTACACGAAATCTTGCGATTATAGAAAATTGAAATAGAAGCGTATAACTTTGCACATGTATACAAGTAATATAGGCAATATTACAATTTTACTTTACTCAAAAGTACGCAAGTAAATTCGACGACTGGATGTATGTTTGGTTATTCTTGCTATTCATTCCTGTTATAATAGATAAGTACCAACTACCTGTGTACTAATATCATAAAAGCAATAGGTAATATTTTAAGAATAATAAAACATCACTATGACTGTTATAGCAGTAGAACTTGAATAAATAAATATTTATATAAGGAAAAAATATTTAATAACATTGTTTTGTTGCTTGTATTTTGCTCTTTCATTTTATCTATACTAATATTACAAAGAGGAATAAAGATGAGTGAATATCATGAAGGTGCCTAAAATTAAAAGCGCCACCTTAGGATGTCCGCCATATTGGTTTTGGAACGATGTCTCTAAGCTTATCGCACCTTGTCATCCAAATCAAAGGACTATGCAAGATTTCAGATTAATCGGGTGGGCTGCTTTGAAATCTTCTTGCAAGATTTATCCTGTTACTGTAAAATCAGGGCCATTTAAATGAAAGCATACAAAGACACTTGTTAACATAATCTTACTAATATTATATGAGTAAATGCAAAACTTTTCGAGGGTGTATGTTTGATCCTTTATATTACACTTTTATTGGATTGATACTACCAAATATCAATGAATCAATATGTAGAGACTATACATATGTGTGTGTTCGAAATTATTAAAAATATATATTTTAAGTTTATCTCAAGTCCAGAACTTTCCTATTAATATGCCGCATCCGCTCGCTTGCTAAGCCTCAACAAGACTTCACAATTCACAAATTCTAACGAGCAGGTGAATCGTTTGCTTTGGCTTGTATAGGTTTGAAAGCGCTTGGGGCAATCCGATCGAGCGTTGGTTTTTTGTCATAAATCTAAGGGAATTTGTCGCAAGCGCTTGCGTCGCATCCACACGTTTGCGCATACTCAGTGTCGTTCGTGTACAGGTAATGAATAGACGCGCGATCAGTTTGTGTCAAAAATGAGTGACTGGTAAAGTAAAAATATCTTGAACTTTTTGGAATACTTGGAATACCCGGGAAATACTGATCATAAAGATAAACAATAACTGATGCATGGGTCACATAGTATATATAGTCATTAAAATGCCAGTAAAATAATTGAAAACTAAGAAGGACATTCTTGTGGTCATAATAATGCAGTAAATAAATATTAATAACTTAAACCAAATTTTATGGCCGATACAATTAATGTGATATCATCATTACGTCCGTTATGCATTTTTTTATTGCAGAATATGGTTAAAAAAAACAAACAGTGTAAAAGAACAAAAAGTATTTTTGTTCCCTTTTACTTGATATCTTGATTTTTTAATAAAAAAACAACTTTAGCCAATATTATGGCCGATTCAAGTTCAATGTCCATTATGTCCGTTATGTTTGCCGCTTCCGAACAGCGTGTGGATGGCGATGTTTGATTCCCAAAATCAAGTCAAGTGTTTGTAGAAGTTTGGAGTTTGCGACAAGTGGCAAGCGTGCGGATGCGGCAATAGAATCCTATAAGGTGCCATAAATACACGTTAGTTCTTAACTGCTAAATATATGCCGGCTACAAACCCCATATCACAATTACATATTCGTACGACTGTAAAGCTGGGTCTCCACCGAGCAAAACGTCAACACGTGTTGATGACAAAAAAAAATATAATTATCATGTCTTGACAACAACTGTTGGAAACCGTGTTTCCGTTTTTGGCGATAAACATTAAAGAAGGAGCGCACTTGTTGCGAACATTTATACGCCCAGTAAACCACCTTGGATTATCGGAAGCCACAGATCCAGACTTATTGTCATCTTTTTCTCTCTGAAGAACTGGGCCGGATTTTTTATTTTCCTTTGTATTTCAAGTCCGTGTAGCCCCATAAGCGCTGTTTCCACGCATCCTTTTTCAAAATTTTATTTGAATAATTTTCATCATTTGAGTCCCTTAGCATAATATGCTAGCTTAGCATAATAGCAATTAAACTCCTTGATGTACCGCCAGAATCGGAAACACGGTTTCCAACATTTGTTTACAACTATTGTTGCCATCACAAGATGATAACAGAAACTTTGGTCACGAACACTTGTTGACAACAGTAAAGTTAGCAACTTTTTTTCGGTCGACCTAACTTAACTCAGGAGCATATAAGGATATGCTCCTTAGTTAAGCTAGGTCATTCATGGTAAGCCGAGTAAGTTAAGCAAACGCGCGCCATGTAATCTCAGTGCTTGCAACTTGGCGCTTCTTAGTCGAGCAACGCATAATACTACGCTAGTTTGATTGCGTTTGTTGTGCTAATGTGCTAGCAACTAAAATAACACCAATGCTCGATTGGTGTTAATTTAAATAAACAAGCTAAAATGTTTAAATAACTGTAATGTATTACTACTATAATATCAAAGCTCGTTCTTACATTTGAAAGTGACTGGGTAAAAAATATTTCTGTGATATTATTTAGCCAGTTAACACTTAGTTATAATTTCAAATTTGAAAAAAAAAATAGTTTATGTACGAACATAAAAAAAATAGAGATATAGTTTTATGCCCAATGATGATTCCGTGGAAAAATTCAATGGCGAATTGAATAAAGAGCACGCATGTGTACACGCGGTATCAGATATTCACTTTCTTGTTGGCTGTATTTTTATATATTATTTTTATTGTTTTTTATTCTTTTAGTTCAAATTTATATTAAATTAGAATTACTTCGGAAGATATCATTATTTGTTTGTAATATTTTACAGGTAAAGGTAACAATGCTGTGAAAATTGTAAACGTTTCCGAACGTTAAGTAACAGATTGACATTTGGTGAACCCGAAAGCAAAAGATTTTTCATATTTTCTTTTCATAAAAGAATGTTATCAAAATAGATAATGATTATGCGGCAATATACGTCTCTAGCAAGCTGAGGTCGAAGCTAGATGGTGCGAGACATTTATTACAAAATTGAGTGTTAGATAAGATGGTGTTGTCGTGAAGGATAGCGTGTTGTGAAATACTAATATTGTTATTTTTGCACAAAATATAATTCATGTTATGTAACGGATGTTGGTTTGTTATCGTTGATACCGTGTCGTGGTCAAGATGAGAGCAGTCGGTTTGATCAGCGGCGGCAAGGACAGCTGCTACAACATGATGCAGTGCGTCGCCGCCGGCCACACTATCGTGGCTCTGGCCAACCTCCAACCCCAGCATAAAGGTTACGTTCGTCACTTAATGCGACCGATATGCGTATATATTCTAATATAGTTACGGTTCATCTAGCAAGTTTGACAATATGTGAACTAATTGGATGCAACACATGTGTATTTGGTGTTTACAATTCTTTTGGATTTTATTTATATTACAAATAAAATTAAAATATAAAAATTGTTGTGAAATTAATACCAAAACATTTAGCTTTCATACTATATTTTTAATTCGCATTTTTTGTATTTACCCACTTACTAATTGTAGTAATAAACACATACTTAATTTATAAGTATTTTTACAACTTACAGATGAGCTAGATAGCTACATGTACCAAACTGTGGGACACCAAGGCATCAACCTTTATGCGGAGGCAATGGGGCTGCCCCTGTACCGTGAGGTAATAGCTGGTGTGGCGGTAGACCAGGGAAAGTCATATAGACCAACTGATAATGACGAGGTTGAGGATTTGTACCGGCTCCTGGCTAGAATTAAGGTACATATTTCAATTACTGCTTAAAATAACCTAAATGAGACATAAATATTTTAATAAATACTATAGACATTTTATCTTTCAAGTAGTAATAATTTTGTTATAATTGGATGAAACTTATGATATCTTATTGAAATCAAAGGTTGTGCGTTAAATTTATATGTCTATACTTTCTGAACAATTTATTGCAATAATAAACAATAAAAAATAATCAAAATATTTAGTAATTGGTTTATTAATGCACTAAATAATTATAATACATACTGTAGTACATCATTGTATTTATTAAAAGAACTACACTATTATGTAATAATTTACTGCATTTGATGTATTTCAGTTTCTTTACATAAAATTCAATTGAAATACTACTGTAATGTATAATATTTTTATGCTCTAAACGAAAACACGGACTTTCTTAATTGTTTTGTAAACATTGTAAAGGTAAGAATTAGTTAAAACCTGTACTAAATAAACTTTATCTTAAACCTTAAAGGAATCTTTAAGGATTAAGAAAAAGATATAAATTAATTTAAACCCTGTAAAGTTGTATGTGGCATTTTGTCACATTGACCTTTACTCTAATTTTATTGTCATTGCAGACGTGTGATTAATTAAGTTTGTGATTATACAAACGTGCTTATCTTAGTTATATATGGCATCGGTGACAGATAACAAACTATTACATAAGTGCAATAATATTTTAGCTTCACAAATTTGCTCAGTTATC